>CAMZMU010000070.1:50872004-50959234 GCA_947311845.1 Poa pratensis
AATTCTCTCATGTCATCTTTGGTGGCTAATATCAACAAATTATTCACTCTCTCACTTTTCGTTATATCACTCACAGCTGTTACAATTTTCTCTCGCCCCGGAGGCTGTTCTATATTTACTTCTGTTTTCTGACGAGACTCATTCACTATGGCCTGCGGTGACATGGGCTGCAAATTAATTTTCTTGCCCTTGAACTCCAAGTGATATGTATTGGCACGGCCATTATGTTGCACATGGCGATCATACAGCCAAGGCCGACCCAATAAAAGGTGACAAACAGTCATAGGAACCACATCAAACTCAATGGAATCCTTGTATGGTCCTATCTCAAAATTCACACGTACCATGTGACTCACCTTCATCTCACCATTATCACTTAACCACTGAATATAGTATGGATTGGGATGAGGTATATATGTCAATTTCAGTTTAGCACACAACTCTTTACTTGCAAGATTCCTGCAGCTACCTCCATCAATGATAACTTTGCACGCTTTATTGGGGCCAACAAGTGCTTTTGTTTGAAACAGATTGCAACGCTGAGAATCCACATGTGGCTGTACACTCAAAGTGCGTGGTGAAACAACAATAACAGGGGCTGTACAAGCAAAAGCATCCATGGCACCATCACTAGTATAGCCATCATCATCATCAGCATTAGGATCAGCATCATCACCTGTTTCATATTCATCGTTCTCATTAACAAGCATGACTTTCCTGTTAGGACACTCTCTCTTGAAGTGCCCTTTGCCCCCACATGTGTGGCAATTCATGTCCCTATTGCGTGCGGTAGACATCGACGAATCAGCACTGGCAGCAGGTGCGGCTGGCCTCTTTGACACAGGAACAGTAGAGGCTGGCTTAGAATAGGAGGAAGAGGCACGGCTGGCCTGCCCCTCAATTGGTGCAGCCGATGGTGTTGGCGCCCTACTAGAGTAACGCCCAGAACTAGTGTATCTTGCTTTGTATTGTGCCTCTTCAGCTAGCTGTGATTCAGCCTCCCGTGCATGGTGCAACAGCTCGTTCATAGTGGTGTACTGGTGATGTCTCACAATTCCCTTGATGGTGAATTTTAATCCATGAAGAAAACGCTGCATAGTCATCTCAACAGATTCCCGAACACGTGCACGCTGCAACAACAGCTCCATCTCCATGTAATATGCATCAACGGTCATGGTTCCTTGCTTCAATTGCGTCAACTTATCGTAGACTGTACGCAAATAATTAGAGGGCACAAAGCGATCACGCATAAGGGCCTTCATTTCAGGCCAAGTAAGAACAGGGACGGCATTGTCATCGCGCCGATGTTGCGTAAGACAATCCCACCAGCGTAATGCATATCCATCAAATTCAGCCGACGCAAGCTTGACCTTCCTGTCCTCGTATAATCATGTAAACGCCAGAGTTTTTCTATTTTCAGCTCCCATGTAAGGTATTCCTCTACATCAGCATTGTCAAAACTGAAACGAGGAATTGAAAATTTGGGCTTGCCAAGCCCATCATCTTGTGCGGGAAGGGGTACACGCTGAGCACGTCCTATTGGAACACCACGGCCCTGAACAGGATTAGCACGCCCCCGAGCATGAGCATGGATGTTGTCATGCACACTGTCATCATCAAGAGCATCGTCAAATTGTTGTTGGTGCGGCCGATGTTGTTCAAACGCCTGTCGTAAAGCATCAATAGACTGCTGTAAGGTGTGTACACTTGTTTGGACAGTATCCACCTTGGTTTCGATGGCTTGCACATTGGTGTTCGTTCCTCCCAATTGAAGCTGCATAGCTTGCATGTCTCTGTCAATGGTGGACACCGACTTGTCAAACATTGCAGTTAAGTGATCACGCAAATGCTCATAGTCACTCCATGTAACAGGAGTATCGCCTCCTTTTTCTGCATCACAATCTCATCACTAGTAGACATGATTAGTAGGTTAGTGCAATAATCAAAATCGATATGGTGGTACACTCACAACTCACTCAGAATCAACAAGAAAAGGTAATCTGAAAATTCCAAAGAGAATAGCGATGCGTACCCGATCGTAGGGATGACTAAATGCACTGATGTAATGAAGTGAATACCAGGGTATAAGAAACAGTCACACGACAAGGCAGGGTATTTATGGTGGAGCTGTAGGTATGGAATCCTAACAACACCAACTTACAAAACCTATTTGCTGTTTGTGTGATACAGAAATCACCTACGGAAACTCACACAATTATGGAGACAAATGTGGCAATGCAAATATATGGATAGAGATTTTGCAATGCTCTCGAAAGACACTAGCAAGAGCTCAATGAAAAACAGGCACAAGATTGCTCAATTACGAGTGCTAATAGCAATGCAAAACAGCTCCAAACTTGTAGCAACTCTCAATAATTTTCAGGCCTCTTTTTCTCTTCTATTTTTTTTTCTCTTCTTTTGTATACTCTCGTATTTTATACTTTCTCACGTACTGCTACAGTAACCTCTTTTTCACTGTAGCACTTCTCTTTCGGCCACAATATGTCGCACCGCGGAGCAAATTTTTTCAGAAAAACACAGTACCGTGCAAAGACTCTATTGAGCAGCCTGTGAGCAAAGAAGATAGCTAGTCTTATGGGTACGGTACCTAACAATTGCTGTAGAAAGGCGGTGGCTAAGTCTCACAAAGATCAATAGGAAAAACCTAAGAAAAGTGCAAAAACTAGACACACTGATCACTATTATACCGTGGCAGAAAAATCGGCGGAACACGGTGCCGTGGCAGACTCGGACTGCGAGTTTGAGTAGAAACAGGACACGCGCGTACCGTGGCAGAAAATCTGCGGAAAACGGAGCCGTGGCAGACTCGGACGCGGCAGCGGAAACCAGTCCAACTCGGGACGGCGGCAGGAGAAAACACGGAAACGATTCCGATTTCGGATCGGGTCGCGGCAGAGAAACGACGATTTTTGGTTGCCGCGGCAGAACTCGAATCCAACTCGGAAACAAGACCCAAACTAGGACTCGGTAACTAATTATTTTTTTTGGTATTTTTGATATGGACTCGGAACAGAAAGAAACAAGGACTCGACTTGGAATTGGAAACTAGACCTAACGTGAAACCTAAAAACAACTCGGAAAAGGCAAGAACCCTAACCCTAAACACGAAGACACAAAAAAGAAAAACAGGGACGCAATGATCAACACAAACAGCAACTAGAAGATGCAAATTGGGTTGATCTAAGGCTATGGCACGAACTAAACCTACTCTTTTTGTGGGGCTTTTTCTGGATAGGAATAAAAACACTCAATCTAAACTACGGGTGGATATGTGGATGCTCACCGAGGAAACCTGGAAATCTGATACCAGATGATATGGGGTTGCCCGATCTTCTCGTTGAGCACTTCGTTCGGATGGTGGATAACTTGGTGTCACCGATGAACTCTCCTCGCTAGAACCCTGATGCCAATGCAGCAGCACTCTACCCTTTGGATATTCACGACTTCACACACTTGCGCACGTAGCCGTCGACCACGAAACGGTATAATTGCAATCTACTAATTCCCAGTGGAAAGAACAGATCACACTTCAATTGAGGTTCAACTCTCCAGATCGATACGAATTGGAGATGTGTACTTTCAGAGGAAAGTTTCCGCTGTTCAACTCGAACTAGGGTTTTATCTAAACGTGGTCTAAACTCATCTATGGCGGCTGGACTAGCATATAAAGGGATGGGCGTACTGTAGCGTCGTACTGTAGCACGCTACAGTACCGACCTAGGGCAACCCCATCTGACTCGGACTCAAACCGGTTCGACCCAAACTAGATACAAACTGACCCAAAGGGTTGGGTTCAGCCTTAAGGCACGCAGGCCTGATGTGGCGCCTGCCCATGTGTGGCGTGGTGGCCTCCCTGCCCCTTGGACGCTGCCTCCCTCTCCTCCCTCGCGTCCTCTTCAGCTTGTGTACTCCACGCCTTGCTCCTCTTGTTCCAGATGCTGCAGCTCCTCGCTCCCTCGTGCTATGCCTTCTTGTTCAACAAACCTGAGTATGCATACAAACAAAGACTTAGGCAGTAAACAATTCTCATGAACGAAATATTCAGATTCTATTAGGAGTGAGTTCACCTGTTGTTCTAATAGCTTTGCACGAGCTCTTGTAATAGGACCAATTCTGATTTCATCATTGGACTTCTTTGCAGCAGCTTGGTGATCATCATCATGAGGTGAAGATGTGTCAAGTGTATGGATGTCCTCATCAAGGGGTCCACGGGGGTCCAGATGGCTAGGAGGGGTGCACGTGTTTTAGGATGACGTAAAAGTGCTACTGATACTCCTAGATGGCTGGAAGGTGCACGTGGGTCAGATGACGTAAGGAGGGTCCGTATACTCCTAGATGGCCAGGAGGGGTCCACGGGGTCCAAATGGCTAGGATTGTCGCACGTGCTTTAGGATGACCTAATCGTGCTACTGATACTACTAGATGGCTGGGATGGGTGCACGTGGGTCAGATAACGTAAGGACGGTCCGTATACTCCTAGCTGGCTAGGAGGGGTCCACGGGGGTCCAGATGGCTAGGATTATCGCACGTGCTTTAGTATGACCTAAAAGTGCTACTGATACTCCTAGATGGCTGGGAGGGGTACCCGTGGGTCAGATGACGTAAGGAGGGTCCGCATCCTAGATGGCTAGGAGGGGTCCACGGGGGACCAGATGGCTAGGATTGTCGCACGTGCTTTAGGATGACCTAAAAGTGCTGCTGATACTCCTAGATGGCTGGGAGGGGTGCCCGTGGGTCAGATGACGTAAGGAGGGTCCGTATACTCCTAGATGGCAAGGAGGGTCCACGGGGGTCCAGATGGCTAGGATTGTTGCACGTGCTTTAGGATGACGTAAAAGTGCTACTGATACTCCAAGATGGTTGGGAGGGGTGCACGTGGGTCAGATGAAGTAAGGAGGGTCCGTATACTCCTAGAAGGCTAGGAGGGGTCCACAGGGGTCCAGATGTCTAGGAGGGGTGCACGTGTTTTAGGATGATGTAAAAGTGCTCCGTATACTCCTAGCTGGCTAGGAGGGGCCCACGGGGTCCAAATTGTTAGGATTGTCGCACGTGCTTTAGGATGACGTAAAAGTGCTACTGATACTCCTAGATGACTGGGAGGGGTGCACGTGGGTCAGATGACGTAAGTAGGGTCCGTATACTCCTAGATGGTTAGGAGATGTCCACAGGGGTCCAGATGGCTAGGATTGTCGCACGTGCTTTAGAATGACCTAAAAGTGCTACGGATACTCCTATATGCTAGGAGGGGTGCACGTGGGTCAGATGACGTAAGGAGGGTCAGTATACTCCTAGATGGCTAGGAGGGGTCCACGGGGGTCCAGATGGCTAGGATTGTCGCACGTGCTTTAGGATGACCTAATCGTGCTACTGATACTCCTACATGGCTGGGGGGGTGCACGTGGGTCAGATGACGTAAGGACGGTCCGTATAACTCCTAGCTGGCTAGGAGGGTCCACGGGGGTCCAGATGGCTAGGATTATCGCACGTGCTTTAGGATGACCTAAAAGTGCGACTGATACTCCTAGATGGCTGGGAGGGGTACCCGTGGGTCAGATGACGTAAGGACGGTCCGTATCCTAGATGGCTAGGAGGGGTCCACGGGGGACCAGATGGCTAGGATTGTCGCACGTGCTTTAGAATGACCTAAAAGTGCTGCTGATACTCCTAGATGGCTGGGAGGGGTGCCCGTGGGTCAGATGACGTAAGGAGGGTCCGTATACTCCTAGATGGCATGGAGGGTCCACGGGGGTCCAGATGGCTAGGATTGTCGCACGTGCTTTAGGATGACCTAAAAGTGTTACTGATACTCCTAGATGACTGGGAGGGGTGCACGTGAGTCAGATGACGTAAGGAGGGTCCGTATACTCCTAGATGGCAACGAGGGGTCCACGGGGGTCCAGATGGCTAGGATTGTTGCACGTGCTTTAGGATGACGTAAAAGTGCTACTGATACTCCTAGATGGCTAGGAGGGGTGCAAGTGGATCAGATGAAGTAAGGAGGGTCCGTATACTCCTAGAAGGCTAGGAGGGGTCCACGGGGGTCCAGATGGCTAGGAGGGGTGCACGTGTTTTAGGATGACGTAAAAGTGCTACTGATACTCCTAGATGGCTGGAAGGGTGCACGTGGGTCAGATGACGTAAGGAGGGTCCGTATACTCCTAGATGGCCAGGAGGGGTCCACGGGGTCCAAATGGCTAGGATTGTCGCACGTGCTTTAGGATGACCTAATCGTGCTACTGATACTACTAGATGGCTGGGATGGGTGCACGTGGGTCAGATAACGTAAGGACGGTCCGTATACTCCTAGCTGGCTAGGAGGGGTCCACGGGGGTCCAGATGGCTAGGATTATCGCACGTGCTTTAGTATGACCTAAAAGTGCTACTGATACTCCTAGATGGCTGGGAGGGGTACCCGTGGGTCAGATGACGTAAGGAGGGTCCGCATCCTAGATGGCTAGGAGGGGTCCACGGGGGACCAGATGGCTAGGATTGTCGCACGTGCTTTAGGATGACCTAAAAGTGCTGCTGATACTCCTAGATGGCTGGGAGGGGTGCCCGTGGGTCAGATGACGTAAGGAGGGTCCGTATACTCCTAGATGGCAAGGAGGGTCCACGGGGGTCCAGATGGCTAGGATTGTCGCACGTGCTTTAGGATGACCTAAAAGTGTTACTGATACTCCTAGATGACTGGAAGGGGTGCACGTGAGTCAGATGACGTAAGGAGGGTCCGTATACTCCTAGATGGCAAGGAGGGGTCCACGGGGGTCCAGATGGCTAGGATTGTTGCACGTGCTTTAGGATGACGTAAAAGTGCTACTGATACTCCAAGATGGTTGGGAGGGGTGCACGTGGGTCAGATGAAGTAAGGAGGGTCCGTATACTCCTAGAAGGCTAGGAGGGGTCCACAGGGGTCCAGATGTCTAGGAGGGGTGCACGTGTTTTAGGATGATGTAAAAGTGCTCCGTATACTCCTGGATGGCTAGGAGGGGCCCACGGGGTCCAAATGGCTAGGATTGTCGCACGTGCTTTAGGATAACCTTAAAGTGCTACTGATACTCCTAGATGACTGGGAGGGGTGCACGTGGGTCAGATGACGTAAGTCGGGTCCGTATACTCCTAGATGGTTGGGAGAGGTCCACAGGGGTCCAGATGGCTAGGATTGTCGCACGTGCTTTAGGATGACCTAAAAGTGCTACGGATACTCCTATATGCTAGGAGGGGTGCACGTGGGTCAGATGACGTAAGGACGGTCCGTATACTCCTAGCTGGCTAGGAGGGGTCCACGGGGGTCCAGATGGCTAGGATTGTCGCACGTGCTTTAGGATGACCTAATCGTGCTACTGATACTCCTAGATGGCTGGGAGGGGTGCACGTGGGTCAGATGACGTAAGGACGGTCCGTATACTCCTAGCTGGCTAGGAGGGGTCCACGGGGGTCCAGATGGCTAGGATTGTCGCACGTGCTTTAGGATGACCTAAAAGTGCTACTGATACTCCTAGATGGCTGGGAGGGGTACCCGTGGGTCAGATGACGTTAGGAGGGTCCGTATCCTAGATGGCTTGGAGGGGTCCACGGGGGACCAGATGGCTAGGATTGTCGCACGTGCTTTAGAATGACCTAAAAGTGCTGCTGATACTCCTAGATGGCTGGGAGGGGTGCCCGTGGGTCAGATGACGTAAGGAGGGTCCGTATACTCCTAGATGGCATGGAGGGTCCACGGGGGTCCAGATGGCTAGGATTGTCGCACGTGCTTTAGGATGACCTAAAAGTGTTACTGATACTCCTAGATGACTGGGAGGGGTGCACGTGAGTCAGATGACGTAAGGAGGGTCCGTATACTCCTAGATGGCAACGAGGGGTCCACGGGGTTCCAGATGGCTAGGATTGTTGCACGTGCTTTAGGATTACGTAAAAGTGCTACTGATACTCCTAGATGGCTAGGAGGGGTGCACGTGGGTCAGATGAAGTAAGGAGGGTCCGTATACTCCTAGAAGGCTAGGAGGGGTCCACGGGGGTCCAGATGGCTAGGAGGGGTGCACGTGTTTTAGGATGACGTAAAAGTGCTACTGATACTCCTAGATGGCTGGAAGGGTGCACGTGGGTCAGATGACGTAAGGAGGGTCCGTATACTCCTAGATGGCCAGGAGGGTCCACGGGGTCCAAATGGCTAGGATTGTCGCACGTGCTTTAGTATGACCTAATCGTGCTACTGATACTCCTAGATGGCTGGGAGGGGTGCACGTGGGTCAGATGACGTAAGGACGGTCCGTATACTCATAGCTGGCTAGGAGGGGTCCACGGGGGTCCAGATGGCTAGGATTATCGCACGTGCTTTAGTATGACCTAAAAGTGCTACTGATACTCCTAGATGGCTGGGAGGGGTACCCGTGGGTCAGATGACGTAAGGAGGGTCCGCATCCTAGATGGCTCGGAGGGGTCCACGGGGGACCAGATGGCTAGGATTGTCGCACGTGCTTTAGGATGACCTAAAAGTGCTGCTGATACTCCTAGATGGCTGGGAGGGGTGCCCGTGGGTCAGATGACGTAAGGAGGGTCCGTATACTCCTAGATGGCAAGGAGGGTCCACGGGGGTCCAGATGGCTAGGATTGTCGCACGTGCTTTAGGATGACCTAAAAGTGTTACTGATACTCCTAGATGACTGGAAGGGGTGCACGTGAGTCAGATGACGTAAGGAGGGTCCGTATACTCCTAGATGGCAAGGAGGGGTCCACGGGGGTCCAGATGGCTAGGATTGTTGCACGTGCTTTAGGATGACGTAAAAGTGCTACTGATACTCCAAGATGGTTGGGAGGGGTGCACGTGGGTCAGATGAAGTAAGGTGGGTCCGTATACTCCTAGAAGGCTAGGAGGGGTCCACAGGGGTCCAGATGTCTAGGAGGGGTGCACGTGTTTTAGGATGATGTAAAAGTGCTCCGTATACTCCTAGCTGGCTAGGAGGGGTCCACGGGGTCCAAATGGCTAGGATTGTCGCACGTGCTTTAGGATAACCTTAAAGTGCTACTGATACTCCTAGATGACTGGGAGGGGTGCACGTGGGTCAGATGACGCAAGGAGGGTCCGTATACTCCTGGATGGCTAGGAGGGGTCCAAGGGGTTCCAGATGGCTAGGATTGTCGCACGTGCTTTAGGATGACCTAAAAGTGTTACGGATACTCCAATATGCTAGGAGGGGTGCACGTGGGTCAGATGACGTAAGGAGGGTCCGTATACTCTTAGATGGCTAGGAGGGGTCCACGGGGGTCCAGATGGCTAGGATTATCGCACGTGCTTTAGTATGACCTAAAAGTGCTACTGATACTCCTAGATGGCTGGGAGGGGTACCCGTGGGTCAGATGACGTAAGGAGGGTCCGCATCCTAGATGGCTCGGAGGGGTCCACGGGGGACCAGATGGCTAGGATTGTCGCACGTGCTTTAGGATGACCTAAAAGTGCTGCTGATACTCCTAGATGGCTGGGAGGGGTGCCCGTGGGTCAGATGACGTAAGGAGGGTCCGTATACTCCTAGATGGCAAGGAGGGTCCACGGGGGTCCAGATGGCTAGGATTGTCGCACGTGCTTTAGGATGACCTAAAAGTGTTACTGATACTCCTAGATGACTGGAAGGGGTGCACGTGAGTCAGATGACGTAAGGAGGGTCCGTATACTCCTAGATGGCAAGGAGGGGTCCACGGGGGTCCAGATGGCTAGGATTGTTGCACGTGCTTTTGGATGACGTAAAAGTGCTACTGATACTCCAAGATGGTTGGGAGGGGTGCACGTGGGTCAGATGAAGTAAGGTGGGTCCGTTACTCCTAGAAGGCTAGGAGGGGTCCACAGGGGTCCAGATGTCTAGGAGGGGTGCACGTGTTTTAGGATGATGTAAAAGTGCTCCGTATACTCCTAGCTGGCTAGGAGGGGTCCACGGGGTCCAAATGGCTGGGATTGTCGCACGTGCTTTAGGATAACCTTAAAGTACTACTGATACTCCTAGATGACTGGGAGGGGTGCACGTGGGTCAGATGACGCAAGGAGGGTCCGTATACTCCTGGATGGCTAGGAGGGGTCCAAGGGGTTCCAGATGGCTAGGATTGTCGCACGTGCTTTAGGATGACCTAAAAGTGTTGCGGATACTCCAATATGCTAGGAGGGGTGCACGTGGGTCAGATGACGTAAGGAGGGTCCGTATACTCCTAGATGGCTAGGAGGGGTCCACGGGGGTCCAGATGGCTAGGATTGTCGCACGTGCTTTAGGATGACCTAATCGTGCTACTGATATTCCTAGATGGCTGGGAGGGGTGCATGTGGGTCAGATGACGTAAGGACGGTCCGTATACTCCTAGCTGGCTAGGAGGGGTCCACGGGGGTCCAGATGGCTAGGATTGTCGCACGTGCTTTAGGATGACCAAAAAGTGCTACTGATACTCCTAGATGGCCGGGAGGGGTACCCGTGGGTCAGATGACGTAAGGAGGGTCCGTATCCTAGATGGCTAGGAGGGGTCCACGGGGGACCAGATGGCTAGGATTGTCGCACGTGCTTTAGGATGACCTAAAAGTGCTGCTGATACTCCTAGATGGCTGGGAGGGGTGCCCGTGGGTCAGTGACGTAAGGAGGGTCCGTATACTCCTAGATGGCAAGGAGGGTCCACGGGGGTCCAGATGGCTAGGATTGTCGCACGTGCTTTAGGATGACCTAAAAGTGTTACTGATACTCCTAGATGACTGGAAGGGGTGCACGTGAGTCAGATGACGTAAGGAGGGTCCGTATACTCCTAGATGGCAAGGAGGGGCCCACGGGGGTCCAGATGGCTAGGATTGTTGCACGTGCTTTAGGATGACGTAAAAGTGCTACTGATACTCCAAGATGGTTGGGAGGGGTGCACGTGGGTCAGATGAAGTAAGAAGGGTCCGTATACTCCTAGAAGGCTAGGAGGGGTCCACAGGGGTCCAGATGTCTAGGAGTAGTGCACGTGTTTTAGGATGATGTAAAAGTGCTCCGTATACTACTAGATGGCTAGGAGGGGCCCACGGGGTCCAAATGGCTAGGATTGTCGCACGTGCTTTAGGATAACCTTAAAGTGCTACTGATACTCCTAGATGACTGGGAGGGGTGCACGTGGGTCAGATGACGCAAGGAGGGTCCGTATACTCCTGGATGGCTAGGAGGGGTCCAAGGGGTTCCAGATGGCTAGGATTGTCGCACGTGCTTTAGGATGACCTAAAAGTGCTACGGATACTCCTATATGCTAGGAGGGGTGCACGTGGGTCAGATGACGTAAGGAGGGTCCGTATACTCCTAGATGGCTAGGAGGGGTCCACGGGGGTCCAGATGGCTAGGATTGTCGCACGTGCTTTAGGATGACCTAATCGTGCTACTGATACTCCTAGATGGCTGGGAGGGGTGCATGTGGGTCAGATGACGTAAGGACGGTCCGTATACTCCTAGCTGGCTAGGAGGGGTCCACGGGGGTCCAGATGGCTAGGATTGTCGCACGTGCTTTAGGATGACCTAAAAGTGCTACTGATACTCCTAGATGGCTGGGAGGGGTACCCGTGGGTCAGATGACGTAAGGAGGGTCCGTATCCTAGATGGCTAGGAGGGGTCCACGGTGGACCAGATGGCTAGGATTGTCGCACGTGCTTTAGGATGACCTAAAAGTGCTGCTGATACTCCTAGATGGCTGGGAGGGGTGCCCGTGGGTCAGATGACGTAAGGAGGGTCCGTATACTCCTAGATGGCAAGGAGGGTCCACGGGGGTCCAGATGGCTAGGATTGTCGCACGTGCTTTAGGATGACCTAAAAGTGTTACTGATACTCCTAGATGACTGGGAGGGGTGCACGTGAGTCAGATGACGTAAGGAGGGTCCGTATACTCCTAGATGGCAAGGAGGGTCCACGGGGGTCCAGATGGCTAGGATTGTCGCACGTGCTTTAGGATGACCTAAAAGTGTTACTGATACTCCTAGATGGCAAGGAGGGTCCACGGGGACCAGATGGCTAGAATTGTCGCACGTGCTTTAGGATGACCTAAAAGTGCTGCTGATACTCCTAGATGGCTGGGAGGGGTGCCCGTGGGTCAGTGACGTAAGGAGGGTCCGTATACTCCTAGATGGCAAGGAGGGTCCACGGGGGTCCAGATGGCTAGGATTGTCGCACGTGCTTTAGGATGACCTAAAAGTGTTACTGATACTCCTAGATGACTGGAAGGGGTGCACGTGAGTCAGATGACGTAAGGAGGGTCCGTATACTCCTAGATGGCAAGGAGGGGTCCACGGGGGTCCAGATGGCTAGGATTGTCGCACGTGCTTTAGGATGACGTAAAAGTGCTGCTGATACTCCAAGATGGCTGGGAGGGGTGCACGTGGGTCAGATGAAGTAAGGAGGGTCCGTATACTCCTAGAAGGCTAGGAGGGGTCCACAGGGGTCCAGATGTCTAGGAGGGGTGCACGTGTTTTAGGATGATGTAAAAGTGCTCCGTATACTCCTAGCTGGCTAGGAGGGGCCCACGGGGTCCAAATGGCTAGGATTGTCGCACGTGCTTTAGGATAACCTTAAAGTGCTACTGATACTCCTAGATGACTGGAGGGGTGCACGTGGGTCAGATGACGCAAGGAGGGTCCGTATACTCCTGGATGGCTAGGAGGGGTCCAAGGGGTTCCAGATGGCTAGGATTGTCGCACGTGCTTTAGGATGACCTAAAAGTGCTACGGATACTCCTATATGCTAGGAGGGGTGCACGTGGGTCAGATGACGTAAGGAGGGTCCGTATACTCCTAGATGGCTAGGAGGGGTCCACGGGGGTCCAGATGGCTAGGATTGTCGCACGTGCTTTAGGATGACCTAATCGTGCTACTGATACTCCTAGATGGCTGGGAGGGGTGCACGTGGGTCAGATGACGTAAGGACGGTCCGTATACTCCTAGCTGGCTAGGAGGGGTCCACGGGGGTCCAGATGGCTAGGATTGTCGCACGTGCTTTAGGATGACCTAAAAGTGCTACTGATATCCTAGATGGCTGGGAGGGGTACCCGTGGGTCAGATGACGTAAGGAGGGTCCGTATCCTAGATGGCTAGGAGGGGTCCACGGGGGACCAGATGGCTAGGATTGTCGCACGTGCTTTAGGATGACTAAAAGTGCTGCTGATACTCCTAGATGGCTGGGAGGGGTGCCCGTGGGTCAGATGACGTAAGGAGGGTCCGTATACTCCTAGATGGCAAGGAGGGTCCACGGGGGTCCAGATGGCTAGGATTGTCGCACGTGCTTTAGGATGACCTAAAAGTGTTACTGATACTCCTAGATGACTGGGAGGGGTGCACGTGAGTCAGATGACGTAAGGAGGGTCCGTATACTCCTAGATGGCAACGAGGGGTCCACGGGGGTCCAGATGGCTAGGATTGTTGCACGTGCTTTAGGATGACGTAAAAGTGCTACTGATACTCCTAGATGGCTAGGAGGGGTGCACGTGGGTCAGATGAAGTAAGGAGGGTCCGTATACTCCTAGAAGGCTAGAGGGGTCCACGGGGGTCCAGATGGCTAGGAGGGGTGCACGTGTTTTAGGATGACGTAAAAGTGCTACTGATACTCCTAGATGGCTGGAAGGGTGCACGTGGGTCAGATGACGTAAGGAGGGTCCGTATACTCCTAGATGGCCAGGAGGGGTCCACGGGGTCCAAATGGCTAGGATTGTCGCACGTGCTTTAGGATGACCTAATCGTACTGATACTCCTAGATGGCTGGGAGGGGTGCACGTGGGTCAGATGACGTAAGGACGGTCCGTATACTCCTAGCTGGCTAGGAGGGGTCCACGGGGGTCCAGATGGCTAGGATTATCGCACGTGCTTTAGTATGATCTAAAAGTGCTACTGATACTCCTAGATGGCTAGGAGGGGTACCCGTGGATCAGATGACGTTAAGGAGGGTCTGCATCCTAGATGGCTAGGAGGGGTCCACGGGGGACCAGATGGCTAGGATTGTCGCACGTGCTTTAGGATGACCTAAAAGTGCTGCTGATACTCCTAGATGGCTGGGAGGGGTGCCGGTGGGTCAGATGACGTAAGGAGGGTCCGTATACTCCTAGATGGCCAGGAGGGGTCCACGAGGTCCAAATGGCTAGGATTGTCGCACGTGCTTTTGGATGACCTAATCGTCCTACTGATACTCCTAGATGGCTGGGAGGGGTGCACGTGGGTCAGATGACGTAAGGACGGTCCGTATACTCCTAGCTGGCTAGGAGGGGTCCACGGGGGTCCAGATGGCTAGGATTATCGCACGTGCTTTAGTATGACCTAAAAGTGCTACTGATACTCCTAGATGGCTAGGAGGGGTACCCGTGGGTCAGATGACGTAAGGAGGGTCTGCATCCTAGATGGCTAGGAGGGGTCCACGGGGGACCAGATGGCTAGGATTGTCGCACGTGCTTTAGGATGACCTAAAAGTGCTGCTGATACTCCTAGATGGCTAGGAGGGGTGCCCGTGGGTCAGATGACGTAAGGAGGGTCCGTACTCCTAGATGGCAAGGAGGGTCCACGGGGTTCCAGATGGCTAGGATTGTCGCACGTGCTTTAGGATGACCTAATCATGCTACTGATACTCCTAGATGGCTGGGAGGGGTGCACGTGGGTCAGATGACGTAAGGACGGTCCGTATACTCCTAGCTGGCTAGGAGGGGTCCACGGGGGTCCAGATGGCTAGGATTGTCGCACGTGCTTTAGGATGACCTAAAAGTGCTACTGATACTCCTAGATGGCTGGGAGGGGTACCCGTGGGTCAGATGACGTAAGGAGGGTCCGTATCCTAGATGGCTAGGAGGGGTTCACGGGGGTCCAGATGGCTAGGATAGTTGCACGTGCTTTATGGATGACGTAAAAGTGCTACTGATACTCCAAGATGGTTGGGAGGGGTGCACGTGGGTCAGATGAAGTAAGGAGGGTCCGTATACTCCTAGAAGGCTAGGAGGGGTCCACAGGGGTCCAGATGTCTAGGAGTGGTGCACGTGTTTTAGGATGATGTAAAAGTGCTCCGTATACTACTAGCTGGCTAGGAGGGGCCACGGGGTCCAAATGGCTAGGATTGTCGCACGTGCTTTAGGATGACCTAAAAGTGCTACTGATACTCCTAGATGGCTGGGAGGGGTACCCGTGGGTCAGATGACGCAAGGAGGGTCCGTATACTCCTGGATGGCTAGGACGGGTCCAAGGGGTTCCAGATGGCTAGGATTGTCGCACGTGCTTTAGGATGACCTAAAAGTGCTACGGATACTCCTAATGCTAGGAGGGGTGCACGTGGGTCAGATGACGTAAGGAGGGTCCGTATACTCCTAGATGGCTAGGAGGGGTCCACGGGGGTCCAGATGGCTAGGATTGTCGCACGTGCTTTAGGATGACATAATCGTGCTACTGATACTCCTAGATGGCTGGGAGGGGTGCACGTGGGTCAGATGACGCAAGGACGGTCCGTATACTCCTAGCTGGCTAGGAGGGGTCCACGGGGGTCCAGATGGCTAGGATTGTCGCACGTGCTTTAGGATGACCTAAAAGTGCTACTGATACTCCTAGATGGCTGGGAGGGGTACCCGTGGGTCAGATGACGTATGGAGGGTCCGTATCCTAGATGGCTAGGAGGGGTCCACGGGGGACCAGATGGCTAGGATTGTCGCACGTGCTTTAGGATGACCTAAAAGTGCTGCTGATACTCCTAGATGGCTGGGAGGGGTGCCCGTGGGTCAGATGACGTACGGAGGGTCCGTATACTCCTAGATGGCAAGGAGGGTCCACGGGGGTCCAGATGGCTAGGATTGTCGCACGTGCTTTAGGATGACCTAAAAGTGTTACTGATACTCCTAGATGACTGGGAGGGGTGCACGTGAGTCAGATGACGTAAGGAGGGTCCGTATACTCCTAGATGGCAACGAGGGGTCCACGACGGTCCAGATGGCTAGGATTGTTGCACGTGCTTTAGGATGACGTAAAAGTGCTACTGATACTCCTAGATGGCTAGAAGGGGTGCACGTGGGTCAGATGAAGTAAGGAGGGTCCGTATACTCCTAGAAGGCTAGGAGGGGTCCACGGGGGTCCAGATGGCTAGGAGGGGTGCACGTGTTTTAGGATGACGTAAAAGTGCTACTGATACTCCTAGATGGCTGGAAGGGTGCACGTGGGTCAGATGACGTAAGGAGGGTCCGTATACTCCTAGATGGCCAGGAGGGGTCCACGGGGTCCAAATGGCTAGGATTGTCGCACGTGCTTTAGGATGACCTAATCGTCCTACTGATACTCCTAGATGGCTGGGCGGTGCACGTGGGTCAGATGACGTAAGGACGGTCCGTATACTCCTAGCTGGCTAGGAGGGGTCCACGGGGGTCCAGATGGCTAGGATTATCGCACGTGCTTTAGTATGACCTAAAAGTGCTACTGATACTCCTATATGCTAGGAGGGGTACCCGTGGGTCAGATGACGTAAGGAGGGTCCGCATCCTAGATGGCTCGGAGGGGTCCACGGGGGGTCCAGATGGCTAGGATTATCGCACGTGCTTTAGTATGACCTAAAAGTGCTACTGATACTCCTAGATGGCTGGGAGGGGTACCCGTGGGTCAGATGACGTAAGGATGGTCTGCATCCTAGATGGTTAGGATTGTCGCACGTGCTTTAGGATGACTAAAAGTGCTGCTGATACTCCTAGATGGCAAGGAGGGTCCACGGGGTTCCAGATGGCTAGGATTGTCGCACGTGCTTTAGGATGACCTAAAAGTGTTACTGATACTCCTAGATGGCTGGCAGGGGTGCACGTGGGTCAGATGACTTAAGGATGGTCCGTATACTCCTAGCTGGCTAGGAGGGGTCCACGGGGGTCCAGATGGCTAGGATTGTTGCACGTGCTTTAGGATGACGTAAAAGTGCTACTGATACTCCAAGATGGTTGGGAGGGGTGCACGTGGGTCAGATGAAGTAAGGAGGGTCCGTATACTCCTAGAAGGCTAGGAGGGGTCCACAGGGGTCCAGATGTCTATGAGGGGTGCACGTGTTTTAGGATGATGTAAAAGTGCTCCGTATACTCCTAGCTGGCTAGGAGGGGCCCACGGGGTCCAAATGGCTAGGATTGTCGCACGTGCTTTAGGATAACCTTAAAGTGCTACTGATACTCCTAGATGACTGGGAGGGGTGCACGTGGGTCAGATGACGCAAGGAGGGTCCGTATACTCCTGGATGTCTAGGAGGGGTCCAAGGGGTTCCAGATGGCTAGGATTGTCGCACGTGCTTTAGGATGACCTAAAAGTGCTACGGATACTCCTATATGCTAGGAGGGGTGCACGTGGGTCAGTTGACGTAAGGAGGGTCCGTATACTCCTAGATGGCTAGGAGGGGTCCACGGGGGTCCAGATGGCTAGGATTGTCGCACGTGCTTTAGGATGACCTAATCGTGCTACTGATACTCCTAGATGGCTGGGAGGGGTCCACGTGGGTCAGATGACGTAAGGACGGTCCGTATACTCCTAGCTGGCTAGGAGGGGTCCACGGGGTCCAGATGGCTAGGATTGTCGCACGTGCTTTAGGATGACCTAAAAGTGCTACTGATACTCCTAGATGGCTGGGAGGGTACCCGTGGGTCAGATGACGTAAGGAGGGTCCGTATCCTAGATGGCTAGGAGGGGTCCACGGGGGACCAGATGGCTAGGATTGTTGCACGTGCTTTAGGATGACCTAAAAGTGCTGCTGATACTCCTAGATGGCTGGGAGGGGTGCCCGTGGGTCAGTGACGTAAGGAGGGTTCGTATACTCCTAGATGGCAAGGAGGGTCCACGGGGGTCCAGATGGCTAGGATTGTCGCACGTGCTTTAGGATGACCTAAAAGTGTTACTGATACTCCTAGATGACTGGAAGGGGTGCACGTGAGTCAGATCGTAAGGAGGGGTCCACGGGGGTCCAGATGGCTAGGATTGTTGCACGTGCTTTAGGATGACGTAAAAGTGCTACTGATACTCCAAGATGGTTGGGAGGGGTGCACGTGGGTCAGATGAAGTAAGGAGGGTCCGTATACTCCTAGAAGGCTAGGAGGGGTCCACAGGGGTCCAGATGTCTAGGAGGGGTGCACGTGTTTTAGGATGATGTAAAAGTGCTCCGTATACTCCTAGCTGGCTAGGAGGGGCCCACGGGGTCCAAATGGCTAGGATTGTCGCACGTGCTTTAGGATAACCTTAAAGTGCTACTGATACTCCTAGATGACTGGAGGGGTGCACGTGGGTCAGATGACGCAAGGAGGGTCCGTAGACTCCTGGATGGCTAGGAGGGTCCAAGGGGGTCCAGATGGCTAGGATTGTCGCACGTGCTTTAGGATGACCTAAAAGTGCTACGGATACTCCTATATGCTAGGAGGGGTGCACGTGGGTCAGATGACGTAAGGAGGGTCCGTATACTCCTAGATGGCTAGGAGGGGTCCACGGGGGTCCAGATGGCTAGGATTGTCGCACGTGCTTTAGGATGACCTAATCGTGCTACTGATACTCCTAGATGGCTGGCAGGGGTGCACGTGGGTCAGATGACTTAAGGATGGTCCGTATACTCCTAGCTGGCTAGGAGGGGTCCACGGGGGTCCAGATGGCTAGGATTGTCGCACGTGCTTTAGGATGACCTAAAAGTGCTACTGATACTCCTAGATGGCTGGGAGGGGTACCCGTGGGTCAGATGACGTAAGGAGGGTCCGTATCCTAGATGGCTAGGAGGGGTCCACGGTGGACCAGATGGCTAGGATTGTCGCACGTGCTTTAGGATGACCTAAAAGTGCTGCTGATACTCCTAGATGGCTGGGAGGGGTGCCCGTGGGTCAGTGACGTAAGGAGGGTTCGTATACTCCTAGATGGCAAGGAGGGTCCACGGGGTCCAGATGGCTAGGATTGTCGCACGTGCTTTAGGATGACCTAAAAGTGTTACTGATACTCCTAGATGACTGGAAGGGGTGCACGTGAGTCAGATGACGTAAGGAGGGTCCGTATACTCCTAGATGGCAAGGAGGGGTCCACGGGTCCAGATGGCTAGGATTGTTGCACGTGCTTTAGGATGACGTAAAAGTGCTACTGATACTCCAAGATGGTTGGGAGGGGTGCACGTGGGTCAGATGAAGTAAGGAGGGTCCGTATACTCCTAGAAGGCTAGGAGGGGTCCACAGGGGTCCAGATGTCTAGGAGGGGTGCACGTGTTTTAGGATGATGTAAAAGTGCTCCGTATACTCCTAGCTGGCTAGGAGGGGCCCACGGGGTCCAAATGGATAGGATTGTCGCACGTGCTTTAGGATAACCTTAAAGTGCTACTGATACTCCTAGATGACTGGGAGGGGTGCACGTGGGTCAGATGACGCAAGGAGGGTCCGTATACTCCTAGATGGCTAGGAGGGGTCCAAGGGGGTCCAGATGGCTAGGATTGTCGCACGTGCTTTAGGATGACCTAAAAGTGCTACGGATACTCCTATATGCTAGGAGGGGTGCACGTGGGTCAGATGACGTAAGGAGGGTCCGTATACTCCTAGATGGCTAGGAGGGGTCCACGGGGGTCCAGATGGCTAGGATTGTCGCACGTGCTTTAGGATGACCTAATCGTGCTACTGATACTCCTAGATGGCTGGCAGGGGTGCACGTGGGTCAGATGACTTAAGGGTGGTCCGTATACTCCTAGCTGGCTAGGAGGGGTCCACGGGGGTCCAGATGGCTAGGATTGTCGCACGTGCTTTAGGATGACCTAAAAGTGCTACTGATACTCCTAGATGGCTGGGAGGGGTACCCGTGGGTCAGATGACGTAAGGAGGGTCCGTATCCTAGATGGCTAGGAGGGGTCCACGGGGGACCAGATGGCTAGGATTGTCGCACGTGCTTTAGGATGACCTAAAAGTGCTGCTGATACTCCTAGATGGCTGGGAGGGGTGCCCGTGGTCAGTGACGTAAGGAGGGTTCGTATACTCCTAGATGGCAAGGAGGGTCCACGGGGGTCCAGATGGCTAGGATTGTCGCACGTGCTTTAGGATGACCTAAAAGTGTTACTGATACTCCTAGATGACTGGAAGGGGTGCACGTGAGTCAGATGACGTAAGGAGGGTCCGCATACTCCTAGATGGTAAGGAGGGGTCCACGGGGGTCCAGATGGCTAGGATTGTTGCACGTGCTTTAGGATGACGTAAAAGTGCTACTGATACTCCAAGATGGTTGGGAGGGGTGCACGTGGGTCAGATGAAGTAAGGAGGGTCCGTATACTCCTAGAAGGCTAGGAGGGGTCCACAGGGGTCCAGATGTCTAGGAGGGGTGCACGTGTTTAGGATGATGTAAAAGTGCTCCGTATACTCCTAGCTGGCTAGGAGGGGCCCACGGGGTCCAAATGGCTAGGATTGTCGCACGTGCTTAGGATAACCTTAAAGTGCTACTGATACTCCTAGATGACTGGGAGGGGTGCACGTGGGTCAGATGACGCAAGGAGGGTCCGTATACTCCTAGATGGCTAGGAGGGGTCCAAGGGGTCCAGATAGCTAGGATTGTCGCACGTGCTTTAGGATGACCTAAAAGTGCTACGGATACTCCTATATGCTAGGAGGGGTGCACGTGGGTCAGATGACGTAAGGAGGGTCCGTATACTCCTAGATGGCTAGGAGGGGTCCACGGGGGTCCAGATGGCTAGGATTGTCGCACGTGCTTTAGGATGACCTAATCGTTCTACTGATACTCCTAGATGGCTGGCAGGGGTGCACGTGGGTCAGATGACTTAAGGGTGGTCCGTATACTCCTAGCTGGCTAGGAGGGGTCCACGGGGGTCCAGATGGATAGGATTGTCGCACGTGCTTTAGGATGACCTAAAAGTGCTACTGATACTCCTAGATGGCTGGGAGGGGTACCCGTGGGTCAGATGACGTAAGGAGGGTCCGTATCCTAGATGGCTAGGAGGGGTCCACGGGGGACCAGATGGTTAGGATTGTCGCACGTGCTTTAGGATGACCTAAAAGTGCTGCTGATACTCCTAGATGGCTGGGAGGGGTGCCCGTGGGTCAGTGACGTAAGGAGGGTTCGTATACTCCTAGATGGCAAGGAGGGTCCACGGGGGTCCAGATGGCTAGGATTGTCGCACGTGCTTTAGGATGACCTAAAAGTGTTACTGATACTCCTAGATGACTGGAAGGGGTGCACGTGAGTCAGATGACGTAAGGAGGGTCCGTATACTCCTAGATGGCAAGGAGGGGTCCACGGGGGTCCAGATGGCTAGGATTGTTGCACGTGCTTTAGGATGACGTAAAAGTGCTACTGATACTCCAAGATGGTTGGGAGGGTGCACGTGGGTCAGATGAAGTAAGGAGGGTCCGTAAACTCCTAGAAGGCTAGGAGGGGTCCACAGGGGTCCAGATGTCTAGGAGGGGTGCACGTGTTTTAGGATGATGTAAAAGTGCTCCGTATACTCCTAGCTGGCTAGGAGGGGCCCACGGGGTCCAAATGGCTAGGATTGTCGCACGTGCTTTAGGATAACCTTAAAGTGCTACTGATACTCCTAGATGACTGGGAGGGGTGCACGTGGGTCAGATGACGCAAGGAGGGTCCGTATACTCCTAGATGGCTAGGAGGGGTCCAAGGGGGTCCAGATGGCTAGGATTGTCGCACGTGCTTTAGGATGACCTAAAAGTGCTACGGATACTCCTATATGCTAGGAGGGGTGCACGTGGGTCAGATGACGTAAGGAGGGTCCGTATACTCCTAGATGGCTAGGAGGGGTCCACGGGGGTCCTGATGGCTAGGATTGTCGCACGTGCTTTAGGATGACCTAAAAGTGCTACTGATACTCCTAGATGGCTGGGAGGGGTACCCGTGGGTCAGATGACGTAAGGAGGGTCCGTATCCTAGATGGCTAGGAGGGGTCCACGGGGGACCAGATGGCTAGGATTGTCGCACGTGCTTTAGGATGACCTAAAAGTGCTGCTGATACTCCTAGATGGCTGGGAGGGGTGCCCGTGGGTCAGTGACGTAAGGAGGGTTCGTATACTCCTAGATGGCAAGGAGGGTCCACGGGGGTCCAGATGGCTAGGATTGTCGCACGTGCTTTAGGATGACCTAAAAGTGTTACTGATACTCCTAGATGACTGGAAGGGGTGCACGTGAGTCAGATGACGTAAGGAGGGTCCGTATACTCCTAGATGGCAAGGAGGGGTCCACGGGGGTCCAGATGGCTAGGATTGTTGCACGTGCTTTAGGATGACGTAAAAGTGCTACTGATACTCCAAGATGGTTGGGAGGGGTGCACGTGGGTCAGATGAAGTAAGGAGGGTCCGTATACTCCTAGAAGGCTAGGAGGGGTCCACAGGGGTCCAGATGTCTAGGAGGGGTGCACGTGTTTTAGGATGATGTAAAAGTGCTCCCTATACTCCTAGCTGGCTAGGAGGGGCCCACGGGGTCCAAATGGCTAGGATTGTCGCACGTGCTTTAGGATAACCTTAAAGTGCTACTGATACTCCTAGATGACTGGGAGGGGTGCACGTGGGTCAGATGACGCAAGGAGGGTCCGTATACTCCTAGATGGCTAGGAGGGGTCCAAGGGGGTCCAGATGGCTAGGATTGTCGCACGTGCTTTAGGATGACCTAAAAGTGCTACGGATACTCCTATATGCTAGGAGGGGTGCACGTGGGTCAGATGACGTAAGGAGGGTCCGTATACTCCTAGATGGCTAGGAGGGGTCCACGGGGGTCCAGATGGCTAGGATTGTCGCACGTGCTTTAGGATGACCTAATCGTGCTACTGATACTGCTAGATGGCTGGCAGGGGGTGCACGTGGGTCAGATGACTTAAGGGTGGTCCGTATACTCCTAGCTGCCTAGGAGGGGTCCACTGGGGTCCAGATGGCTAGGATTGTCGCACGTGCTTTAGGATGACCTAAAAGTGCTACTGATACTCCTAGATGGCTGGGAGGGGTACCCGTGGGTCAGATGACGTAAGGAGGGTCCGTATCCTAGATGGCTAGGAGGGGTCCACGGGGGGACCAGATGGCTAGGATTGTCGCACGTGCGGATGACCTAAAAGTGCTGCTGATACTCCTAGATGGCTGGGAGGGGTGCCCGTGGGTCAGTGACGTAAGGAGGGTTCGTATACTCCTAGATGGCAAGGAGGGTCCACGGGGGTCCAGATGGCTAGGATTGTCGCACGTGCTTTAGGATGACCTAAAAGTGTTACTGATACTCCTAGATGACTGGAAGGGGTGCACGTGAGTCAGATGACGTAAGGAGGGTCCGTATACTCCTAGATGGCAAGGAGGGGTCCACGGGGGTCCAGATGGCTAGGATTGTTGCACGTGCTTTAGGATGACGTAAAAGTGCTACTGATACTCCAAGATGGTTGGGAGGGGTGCACGTGGGTCAGATGAAGTAAGGAGGGTCCGTATACTCCTAGAAGGCTAGGAGGGGTCCACAGGGGTCCAGATGTCTAGGAGGGGTGCACGTGTTTTAGGATGATGTAAAAGTGCTCCGTATACTCCTAGCTGGCTAGGAGGGGCCCACGGGGTCCAAATGGCTAGGATTGTCGCACGTGCTTTATGATAACCTTAAAGTGCTACTGACACTCCTAGATGACTGGGAGGGTGCACGTGGGTCAGATGACGCAAGGAGGGTCCGTATACTCCTAGATGGCTAGGAGGGGTCCAAGGGGGTCCAGATGGCTAGGATTGTCGCACGTGCTTTAGGATGACCTAAAAGTGCTACGGATACTCCTATATGCTAGGAGGGGTGCACGTGGGTCAGATGACGTAAGGAGGGTCTGATGAGGACATCCCTAGTCCTTTACCATTTTCTTCCATTGATGATGTTGCTGTTCAAGACAAGCCTGATGAAGTGAGGATTGGACCGATGACAAGAGCTCGTGCCAAGTTACTTGGACAACAGGTGAACTCACTCTTAATTAAATACAATGTTTGTGATAATGAGAATTTTATACTACCTAAGTCTATGCACTTGTGTATGATCAGGGTTGTTGATAACACGAACGTTGACGGAGGGCTAGAGGAGCAGCAAGGACTGGAGCATGACGTCCCCAATGGCGCGAGGGAGGAGCGGGAGGCATGCGCCAGAGGGGAAGACGAAGAAGGAGCCATCGAGGAAGCGATATTCGATTCGGACTGACAGAAGTCCCGAATTTGAAACAGCCAAGGATTATTCATATGAAGTCCAAATAAAGCAACGAAGCACAGGTTGGAAAGGAAATTACAAATCCTTCCCAACGGATCCGACCCCAAGCCCCGGTTCGACTCGGACAAGTCTCGGTGACCAAAACAAATCGACGGCTGTTTCCTGCCAGTTTCCAAATAGAGTCCTTTAAGTTAGGGAAGTTAGAGATATGGTTGTTTTCGACTCCAACCCTAAGTTGGACGTCCAGCAGCCTTTATATAGGCTTGTAAGTCGTGGCTTTTAGCCTTAGACCACGTTTAAACAAAACCCTAGATTGAACTTGCTTTAAGCATTCATCTGAAATCGAGTTCCTCTTTGCTGCGATCAGGAATTCCCCTCTCCACTTTGTTGCGATCTGGAGAGTTTGCTACCAAAGTTTGAGTGTGATCTGTTGTTCCATTGGGAATTAGCAGATTGCAAAACCGCTTTGTGGTCGGCGGCTACGTTGCACCAGCGTGTGGTGTTGCGAATATCCATTGGGTTGAAGAGCTGTTGCATTGGCAACGGGGGAACAGCCGGAGAGTTCGAGAGCATCCGCGAGTTATCTACATCATCCACCAAATCCACCATCGACTCACTGAGCAGTACGTGAGAAAGTATACAAATACGAGAGTATACAAAAAAAAAAAAGAGGCCTGAAAATTGGTCTGAAATTGGTTGCGAGTTACAACAAGTTTGGAGCTGTTTACATTGCTGTTTGCATTAGTATTTTGAGCAATCTTGTGCCTGTTCTCATTGAGCTATTTGCTAGTGTCTTTCGAGTGCATTGCAACACTTTCATCCATATAGTTGCTTGCCACGTTTGTCTCCACGCGTGTGTTTCCAGTGTTTCCAAGTATCACACGAGCAGCAAATAGGATTTGTATTTGGTGTTGTTAGGTATCCATACCAAGCCCCACTAAATACCCTGGTTTTGTCGTGTGACTCTTTGAGACCCTTAATATTCGCTACATCACATCCGTGCCCGTGCTACTGCTACAAGTTGGTAAGCTTTGCTAATTCACTTTGGAACGGTAAGATCCACAATTTCTTTCGGTTTTTGAGTGAGTTGAGAGTTTCCACCTATATACATTCTTGTGTGCACTAATCATGTCTTCAGGAGATGAGACTGCTAGTGTGGTGCAGCAAAAGAAGGAGGATAATGCTTCGGTTAATTGGCGGGAATATGTGGCTCTTCGTGATCATCTCACAGGTCAATTTGGAGCACAATCTGAAAAGTTGCAGTCTGATTTGGCTTCCACGGATGCAAAGGTTGTTACCCTTCAGCAATCTCTGACGACCCTTCAGCAATCTATGGATGCTATGAACCGAAGTATGCAGGTGATAACACAGCGTCATGGACAGCCATCAGATGTTGCTAGTGAGCATGGTGAGCATGAGGACCAGTTCGGTTATGACGATGATGATGCTTACGAGGAGGTTGATGCGCAAGCTAATGCGCGCCGTGTTGGGCGTGGAGCAGGCCGAGGTGCTGCACCTCCTGGCCGTGGATTTGCACCACTTGGTCGTGCACGTCGTGTGTTACACAATGTTGATCATGCAGCCAATCGTGATGATGATGGTTTGGGTAAGCCAAAATTCAGCATTCCCAAATTTGAGGGCTCTATTGATGTGGAAGAATATATTAATTGGGAGTTGAAGATGGAGCAATTGTGGCGTTTGCATGATTACCCTGAAGATAGAAAGATCAAGCTTGCATCTTCTGAATTTGATGGGTATGCTTTGCTTTGGTGGCATGGACTTGTTAATGCGAGGCGTGAAGCTAATGACTTGCCTATTCGCTCTTGGAGAGAGATGAAGGAAGAGATGCAGCATCGTTTTATTCCTCGCAACTATAGGCGTTCATTGTATGACAAGTTGCAAAATCTGAAGCAAGGTATTTCTTCCGTGGATGAATATTATAAGGAGATGGAGTTGATAATGCAGCGTGCTAAAGTGAGAGAAGAACCTGAACAAACCATGCAGCGTTTCTTGTCAGGTTTAAATTTTAATGTCAAGAGAATTGTACGTCACTACCAATATGCTGATATAGAGGACTTGTTGCATCAAGCACGTGAGGCTGAGTTGCAAGTGGCAGAAGATGCCAAATATTTATCTCGTTCTTCCTTCGGAAGGGGCAGTTTTTCATCAAGAGCTACACCTAGTGCTGTGCAATCTAGTGGTGCACCAAGTTCTCGTGGAGCTGCACCTACAAAGTCAATTTCGGCTGCACCATCTACCAAGCCTACGGCGCCACCTACAGCTAGTGCTACCGGTTCTTCGAGTTCTACAGCCCGCACTCGTGATATGAACTGTCATACGTGTGGAGGGAAGGGTCACTTCAAGCGTGATTGTCCCAATAAGAAAGTAATGTTAGTGAATGAAGAAACTGGTGAATATGAGAGTGGTGATGAGGTGAATCCAGAATCTGATTTTGTGGAGGACGATGACAGCGGTGTTGTATATGCTGATGCTGTCCGTTTGCCTTCTATTGTGTGCACGCAAAGAGCGTTGAGTGTTACACCAAGCCCTATGGAGCAGCGCTGCAATTTATTTCAGACCATGGCTGCGCTTGGTAATGGTAAGTCGTGCAAGGTGATAATTGATGGTGGTAGTTGCCACAATTTGGCTAGTAAAGAGCTTTGTCAAAAACTGAATCTGAAATATTTGCCACACCCTCATCCTTATTATATTCAGTGGTTGAGTGATAGTGGGGAGATGAAGATCAACCATATGGTGCGTGTGGAATTTCAGATTGGCCCTTATAAGGACACCGTGGAGTGTGATGTTGTTCCTATGACGGTGTGCCATTTGTTGTTGGGTCGTCCATGGCAATTTGATAGAGATGTACGCCACCATGGGAGAACCAACACATACCAGCTCAATTGGCAAGGAAAGGATATCATGTTGAGGCCTATGACACCGCAAGAAGTTGTCAATCAATCTCGTCAAAAAATTGAGGTTCACCGTGAGGATGAGCGTGAGAGATTAGCTAGTAGAGAGACTCCACCTTCGGTGAGTGAGAGCCACCAGCCAAATTCGAGTGGTAAAAAGAAAAGTGAGGGAGAGAAGAAATTAGTAATGTTAGCCACCAAATCTGATTTGAGAGAGTTTCGTGAGGATCCCACTCTAGTACCCATTGTGCTTATGTGCAAGGGGGAAATTCTTGTTTCTAACGACATGACCCCTCTCTCTATTGGTGTTTCTGATGTCTTGCAGGATTTTGGTGACGTTTTTCCAGAGGAAGTGCCCGCTGGTTTGCCACCAATGCGGGGTATTGAGCATCAAATTGACTTGATCCCAGGAGCTACACTTCCCAACCGAGCTCCCTACAGGACCAACCCCGATGAGACAAAGAGATACAGCGACAAGTACAAGAGCTTCTTGACAAAGGGTATATTCGTGTGAGCTTAAGTCCTTGTGCTGTTCCTGTTATTTTGGTCCCTAAGAAAGATGGTACATGGCGCATGTGTGTAGATTGTAGAGCTATTAATAACATCACTATTCGTTATAGACACCCCATTCCACGTTTGGATGACATGTTAGATGAATTAAGTGGTGCTGTTATTTTCTCTAAAATTGATTTGCGTAGTGGTTATCATCAAATTAGGATGAAAGAAGGAGATGAATGGAAAACTGCTTTCAAAACAAAATTCGGTTTATATGAGTGGTTAGTGATGCCCTTTGGTTTAACTAATGCACCTAGTACTTTCATGAGATTGATGAATCATGTTTTGAGGCATTTTATTGGTAAATTTGTGGTAGTATATTTTGATGATATCTTGATTTATAGCCACAATGAAACTGAACATATTGATCATATTCGACAAGTTTTGCAAGTGCTGCGTGATAATAAACTCTATGGTAATCTTGCTAAATGCACGTTTTGCAAAGACAAGGTCATTTTTCTGGGATTTGTTGTTTCTAAGCATGGGGTCGAGGTAGATGAATCTAAAATTGAAGCTATTAAAAATTGGCCTACCCCCATGAATCTGAGTCAATTACGGAGTTTTCTTGGTCTTGCTGGTTTTTATAGACGATTTGTGCGAGACTTTAGTACTATTGCTGCAGCCTTGAATGATCTTACTAAGAAAGGTGTTCCATTTGTTTGGGGCGCTGCCCAAGATGCTGCATTTGATGAATTGAAACGTTGTTTGATTTCTGCACCGTTACTTATGCTTCCTAATTTCAATAAGCAATTTGATATTGAATGTGATGCTAGTGGCATTGGAATAGGAGGTGTGTTGATGCAAGAGGGTAAACCAATTGCATATTTTTCTGAAAAACTGAATGGTGCACAATTGAACTATCCTGTTTATGATAAAGAATTGTATGCTCTTGTTCGTGTTCTTGAGGTTTGGCAACATTATTTGTGGCCAAAGGAATTTATCATACATTCTGATCATGAAGCTTTGAAATATCTGAAGTGCCAATCTAACTTGAATAAACGTCATGCTAAATGGGTTGAGTTCATTGAATCCTTCCCGTACATTATTAAGTATAAGAAAGGCAAAGAGAACGTGGTTGCTGATGCACTCTCTAGGAAAAGCATGCTTTTGACACACTTAGATGTTCAAGTTCCTGGTTTAGAGAGTTTGCGTGATTTATATGCTAATGATACTGATTTTTCCATGCCTTTTGCTAAGTGTTCTGATGTGAAAGCTTGGGAAAAATACCATATGCATGATGGATACTTGTTTAGAGCTAATAAATTATGTGTGCCCGAGTCGTCCGTGCGTTTGCTGTTGTTGCAGGAATCACATGGTGGCGGTTTGATGGGACACTTTGGACGTGAGAAGACGTTGCTGATGTTGGCTGATCACTTTTATTGGCCACGCATGAGGCGTGATGTGGACAGGTTTGTGAAGCGTTGCATCACTTGCAACAAGGCAAAGTCCAAACTGAAGCCTCATGGTTTGTATACTCCTCTTCCTGCACCTACAACTCCATGGGAGGACATAAGCATGGATTTTGTGTTAGGATTGCCTAGAACCAGGAGAGGACATGATTCTATTTTTGTGGTAGTGGATCGTTTTTCTAAGATGTCACATTTTATTGCCTGCCACAAAAGCGACGATGCGTCGCATATTGCTGACCTGTTTTTCAGGGAGATCGTGCGCATACATGGAGTACCCAAGACGATCGTTTCTGACCGTGATGTGAAGTTCATGAGCTACTTCTGGAAGACACTTTGGGGCAAGCTGGGAACGAAGCTGCTGTTTAGTACCACTTGTCATCCCCAAACTGATGGTCAAACGGAGGTGGTGAACCGCACACTTTCGGCGTTGCTGCGGACAATGGTGAAGAAGAATCTGCGTGTGTGGGAGGAGTGTTTGCCGCATGTGGAGTTTGCATACAACAGGGCGGTACATTCAACCACGCAATTGTGTCCGTTTGAGGTGGTGTATGGTTTCAAACCCATTACGCCGCTTGATTTGCTGCCGCTTCCGTTACAAGAGAGAGTCAACATGGAGGCATCGAAGCGTGCAGATTTTGTGAGGAAGATACATGAGAAGACTAAAGAAGCTATTGAGAAGAAAGGCAAGTACAATGCAGCTCGTGTAAACAAGAAAAGAAAGGAGGTGATCTTTCAACCCGGTGACATGGTTTGGGTGCACTTTCGCAAAGACAGATTTCCTGTTCAGCGCAAGTCCAAGTTGATGCCGCGTGGTGATGGTCCGTTCAAGGTTCTTGCCAAGATAAATGATAATGCATACAAGATAGATCTTCCTACTACTGAGTTTGGCGTGAGTAATACGTTCAACGTTGCTGATTTGACGCCATATGCTGAAGAGTACCTTGACGCGTCGGGGTCGACGCCTTTTCAAGGGGGGGAGGATGATGAGGACATCCCTAGTCCTTTACCATTTTCTTCCATTGATGATGTTGCTGTTCAAGACAAGCCTGATGAAGTGAGGATTGGACCGATGACAAGAGCTCGTGCCAAGTTACTTGGACAACAGGTGAACTCACTCTTAATTAAATACAATGTTTGTGATAATGAGAATTTTATACTACCTAAGTCTATGCACTTGTGTATGATCAGGGTTGTTGATAACACGAACGTTGACGGAGGGCTAGAGGAGCAGCAAGGACTGGAGCACGACGTCCCCAATGGCGCGAGGGAGGAGCGGGAGGCATGCGCAAGAGGGGAAGACGAAGAAGGAGCCATCGAGGAAGCGATATTCGATTCGGACTGACAGAAGTCCCGAATTTGAAACAGCCAAGGATTATTCATATGAAGTCCAAATAAAGCAACGAAGCACAGGTTGGAAAGGAAATTACAAATCCTTTCCAACGGATCCGACCCCAAGCCCCGGTTCGACTCGGACAAGTCTCGGTGACCAAAACAAATCGACGGCTGTTTCCTGCCAGTTTCCAAATAGAGTCCTTTAAGTTAGGGAAGTTAGAGATATGGTTGTTTTCGACTCCAACCCTAAGTTGGACGTCCAGCAGCCTTTATATAGGCTTGTAAGTCGTGGCTTTTAGCCTTAGACCACGTTTAAACAAAACCCTAGATTGAACTTGCTTTAAGCATTCATCTGAAATCGAGTTCCTCTTTGCTGCGATCAGGAATTCCCCTCTCCACTTTGTTGCGATCTGGAGAGTTTGCTACCAAAGTTTGAGTGTGATCTGTTGTTCCATTGGGAATTAGCAGATTGCAAAACCGCTTCGTGGTCGGCGGCTACGTTGCACCAGCGTGTGGTGTTGCGAATATCCATTGGGTTGAAGAGCTGTTGCATTGGCAACGGGGGAACAGCCGGAGAGTTCGAGAGCATCCGCGAGTTATCTACATCATCCACCAAATCCACCATCGACTCACTGAGAAGATCGGGCCACCCCTTATCAGGGTCCGTATACTCCTAGATGGCTAGAAGGGGTCCAAGGGGGTCCAGATGGCTAGGATTGTCGCACGTGCTTTAGGATGACCTAAAAGTGCTACGGATACTCCTATATGCTAGGAGGGGTGCACGTGGGTCAGATGACGTAAGGAGGGTCTGATGAGGACATCCCTAGTCCTTTACCATTTTCTTCCATTGATGATGTTGCTGTTCAAGACAAGCCTGATGAAGTGAGGATTGGACCGATGACAAGAGCTCGTGCCAAGTTACTTGGACAACAGGTGAACTCACTCTTAATTAAATACAATGTTTGTGATAATGAGAATTTTATACTACCTAAGTCTATGCACTTGTGTATGATCAGGGTTGTTGATAACACGAACGTTGACGGAGGGCTAGAGGAGCAGCAAGGACTGGAGCACGACGTCCCCAATGGCGCGAGGGAGGAGCGGGAGGCATGCGCAAGAGGGGAAGACGAAGAAGGAGCCATCGAGGAAGCGATATTCGATTCGGACTGACAGAAGTCCCGAATTTGAAACAGCCAAGGATTATTCATATGAAGTCCAAATAAAGCAACGAAGCACAGGTTGGAAAGGAAATTACAAATCCTTCCCAACGGATCCGACCCCAAGCCCCGGTTCGACTCGGACAAGTCTCGGTGACCAAAACAAATCGACGGCTGTTTCCTGCCAGTTTCCAAATAGAGTCCTTTAAGTTAGGGAAGTTAGAGATATGGTTGTTTTCGAATCCAACCCTAAGTTGGACGTCCAGCAGCCTTTATATAGGCTTGTAAGTCGTGGCTTTTAGCCTTAGACCACGTTTAAACAAAACCCTAGATTGAACTTGCTTTAAGCATTCATCTGAAATCGAGTTCCTCTTTGCTGCGATCAGGAATTCCCCTCTCCACTTTGTTGCGATCTGGAGAGTTTGCTACCAAAGTTTGAGTGTGATCTGTTGTTCCATTGGGAATTAGCAGATTGCAAAACCGCTTCGTGGTCGGCGGCTACGTTGCACCAGCGTGTGGTGTTGCGAATATCCATTGGGTTGAAGAGCTGTTGCATTGGCAACGGGGAACAGCCGGAGAGTTCGAGAGCATCCGCGAGTTATCTACATCATCCACCAAATCCACCATCGACTCACTGAGAAGATCGGGCCACCCCTTATCAGGGTCCGTATACTCCTAGATGGCTAGGAGGGGTCCACGGGGGTCCAGATGGCTAGGATTGTCGCACGTGCTTTAGGATGACCTAATCGTGCTACTGATACTCCTAGATGGCTGGCAGGGGTGCACGTGGGTCAGATGACTTAAGGGTGGTCCGTATACTCCTAGCTGGCTAGGAGGGGTCCACGGGGGTCCAGATGGCTAGGATTGTCGCACGTGCTTTAGGATGACCTAAAAGTGCTACTGATACTCCTAGATGGCTGGGAGGGGTACCCGTGGGTCAGATGACGTAAGGAGGGTCCGTATCCTAGATGGCTAGGAGGGGTCCACGGGGGACCAGATGGCTAGGATTGTCGCACGTGCTTTAGGATGACCTAAAAGTGCTGCTGATACTCCTAGATGGCTGGGAGGGGTGCCCGTGGGTCAGTGACGTAAGGAGGGTTCGTATACTCCTAGATGGCAAGGAGGGTCCACGGGGGTCCAGATGGCTAGGATTGTCGCACGTGCTTTAGGATGACCTAAAAGTGCTGCTGATACTCCTAGATGGCTGGGAGGGGTGCCCGTGGGTCAGTGACGTAAGGAGGGTTCGTATACTCCTAGATGGCAAGGAGGGTCCACGGGGGTCCAGATGGCTAGGATTGTCGCACGTGCTTTAGGATGACCTAAAAGTGTTACTGATACTCCTAGATGACTGGAAGGGGTGCACGTGAGTCAGATGACGTAAGGAGGGTCCGTATACTCCTAGATGGCAAGGAGGGGTCCACGGGGGTCCAGATGGCTAGGATTGTCGCACGTGCTTTAGGATGACGTAAAAGTGCTGCTGATACTCCTAGATGGCTGGGAGGGGTGCACGTGGGTCAGATGAAGTAAGGAGGGTCCGTATACTCCTAGAAGGCTAGGAGGGGTCCACAGGGGTCCAGATGTCTAGGAGGGGTGCACGTGTTTTAGGATGATGTAAAAGTGCTCCGTATACTCCTAGCTGGCTAGGAGGGGCCCACGGGGTCCAAATGGCTAGGATTGTCGCACGTGCTTTAGGATAACCTTAAAGTGCTACTGATACTCCTAGATGACTGGGAGGGGTGCACGTGGGTCAGATGACGCAAGGAGGGTCCGTATACTCCTGGATGGCTAGAAGGGGTCCAAGGGGTTCCAGATGGCTAGGATTGTCGCACGTGCTTTAGGATGACCTAAAAGTGCTACGGATACTCCTATATGCTAGGAGGGGTGCACGTGGGTCAGATGACGCAAGGAGGGTCCGTATACTCCTAGATGGCTAGGAGGGGTCCACGGGGGTCCAGATGGCTAGGATTGTCGCACGTGCTTTAGGATGACCTAATCGTGCTACTGATACTCCTAGATGGCTGGGAGGGGTGCACGTGGGTCAGATGACGTAAAGACGGTCCGTATACTCCTAGCTGGCTAGGAGGGGTCCACGGGGGTCCAGATGGCTAGGATTGTCGCACGTGCTTTAGGATGACCTAAAAGTGCTACTGATACTCCTAGATGGCTGGGAGGGGTACCCGTGGGTCAGATGACGTAAGGAGGGTCCGTATCCTAGATGGCTAGGAGGGGTCCACGGGGGACCAGATTTCTAGGATTGTCGCACGTGCTTTAGGATGACCTAAAAGTGCTGCTGATACTCCTAGATGGCTGGGAGGGGTGCCCGTGGGTCAGTGACATAAGGAGGGTTCGTATACTCCTAGATGGCAAGGAGGGTCCACGGGGGTCCAGATGGCTAGGATTGTCGCACGTGCTTTAGGATGACCTAAAAGTGTTACTGATACTCCTAGATGACTGGAAGGGGTGCACGTGAGTCAGATGACGTAAGGAGGGTCCGTATACTCCTAGATGGCAAGGAGGGGTCCACGGGGGTCCAGATGGCTAGGATTGTTGCACGTGCTTTAGGATGACGTAAAAGTGCTACTGATACTCCAAGACGGTTGGGAGGGGTGCACGTGGGTCAGATGAAGTAAGGAGGGTCCGTATACTCCTAGAAGGCTAGGAGGGGTCCACAGGGGTCCAGATGTCTAGGAGGGGTGCATGTGTTTTAGGATGATGTAAAAGTGCTCCGTATACTCCTAGCTGGCTAGGAGGGGTCCACGGGGTCCAAATGGCTAGGATTGTCGCACGTGCTTTAGGATAACCTTAAAGTGCTACTGATACTCCTAGATGACTGGGAGGGGTGCACGTGGGTCAGATGACGCAAGGAGGGTCCGTATACTCCTGGATGGCTAGGAGGGGTCCAAGGGGGTCCAGATGGCTAGGATTGTCGCACGTGCTTTAGGATGACCTAAAAGTGCTACGGATACTCCTATATGCTAGGAGGGGTGCACGTTGGTCAGATGACGTAAGGAGGGTCCGTATACTCCTAGATGGCTAGGAGGGGTCCACGGGGGTCCAGATGGCTAGGATTGTCGCACGTGCTTTAGGATGACCTAATCGTGCTACTGATACTCCTAGATGGCTGGCAGGGGTGCACGTGGGTCAGATGACTTAAGGATGGTCCGTATACTCCTAGCTGGTTAGGAGGGGTCCACGGGGGTCCAGATGGCTAGGATTGTCGCACGTGCTTTAGGATGACCTAAAAGTGCTACTGATACTCCTAGATGGCTGGGAGGGGTACCCGTGGGTTAGATGACGTAAGGAGGGTCCGTATCCTAGATGGTTAGGAGGGGTCCACGGGGGACCAGATGGCTAGGATTGTCGCACGTGATTTAGGATGACCTAAAAGTGCTGCTGATACTCCTAGATGGCTGGGAGGGGTGCCCGTGGGTCAGATGACGTAAGGAGGGTCCGTATACTCCTAGATGGCAAGGAGGGTCCACGGGGGTCCAGATGGCTAGGATTGTCGCACGTGCTTTAGGATGACCTAAAAGTGTTACTGATACTCCTAGATGGCTAGGAGGGGTCCACGGGGGTCCAGATGGCTAGGATTGTCGCACGTGCTTTAGGATGACCTAAAAGTGCTACTGATACTCCTAGATGGCTGGGAGGGGTGCACGTGGGTCAGATGAAGTAAGGAGGGTCCGTATACTCCTAGAAGGCTAGGAGGGGTCCACAGGGGTCCAGATGTCTAGGAGGGGTGCACGCGTTTTAGGATGATGTAAAAGTGCTCCGTATACTCCTAGCTGGCTAGGAGGGGGCCACGGGGTCCACATGGCTAGGATTGTCGCACGTGCTTTAGGATAACCTTAAAGTGCTACTGATACTCCTACATGACTGGGAGGGGTGCACGTGGGTCAGATGACGCAAGGAGGGTCCATATACTCCTGGATGGCTAGGAGGGGTCCAAGGGGGTCCAGATGGCTAGGATTGTCGCACGTGCTTTTGGATGACCTAAAAGTGCTACTGATACTCCGAAATGGCTGGGAGGGGTGTACGTGGGTCAGATGACGTAAGGAGGGTCCGTATACTCCTAGATTGCTAGGAGGGGTCCACGGGGGTCCAGATGGCTAGGATTGTCGCACGTGCTTTAGGATGACCTAAAAGTGCTACTGATACTCCGAATTGGCTGGGAGGGGTGTACGTGGGTCAGATGACGTAAGGAGGGTCCGTATACTCCTAGATGGCTAGGAGGGGTCCACGGGGTCCAAATGGCTAGGATTGTCGCACGTGCTTTAGAATGACCTAAAAGTGCTACTGATACTTTGAAATGGCTGGGAGGGGTGCACGTGGGTCATATGACATAAGGAGGGTCCATGTACTCCTAGATGGCTAGGATGGATCCACGGGGGTCAAGATGGCCAGGATTGTCGCACGTGCTTTAGGATGACCTAAAAGTGCTACGGATACTCCTAGATGCTGGGAGGGGTGCACGTGGGTCAGATGACGTATGGAGGGTCCGTATACTCCTAGATGGCTAGGAGGGGTCCAAGGGGGTCCAGATGGCTAGGAGGGGTGCACGTGTTTTAGGATGACGTAAAAGTGCTACTAATACTCCTAGATGGCTGGAAGGGTGCACGTGGGTCAGATGACGTAAGGAGGGTCCGTATACTCCTAGATGGCTAGGAGGGGTCCACGGGGTCCAAATGGCTAGGATTGTCGCACGTGCTTTTGGATGACCTTAAAGTGCAACTGATACTCCTAGATGGCTGGGAGGGGTGCACGTGGGTCAGATGACGCAAAGAGGGTCCGTATACTCCTGTATGACTAGGAGGGGTCCACGGGGGTCCAGATGGCTTGGATTGTCGCACGTGCTTTAGGATGACCAAAAAGTGCTACTTATACTCCGAAATGGCTGGGAGGGGTGCACGTGGGTCAGATGACGTAAGGAGGGTCCGTATACTCCTAGATGGCTAGGAGGGGTCCACGGGGTCCAGATGGCTTTGATTGTCGCACGTGCTTTAGGATGTCCTAAAAGTGCTACTGATACTCCGAAATGGCTGGGAGGGGTGTACGTGGGTCAGATGACGTAAGGCGGGTCCGTATAATTCTAGATGGCTAGGAGGGGTCCACGGGGGTCCAGATGGCTAGGATTGTCGCACGTGCTTTAGGATGACCTAAAAGTGCTACTGATACTCCGAAATGGCTGGGAGGGGTGCACGTGGGTCAGATGACGTAAGGAGGGTCCGTATACATCTAGATGGCTAGGAGGGGTCCACGGGGGTCCAGATGGCTAGGATTGTCGCACGTGTTTTAGGATGACCTAAAAGTGCTACTGATACTCCTAGATGGCTGAGAGGGGTGCACGTGGGTCAGATGACGTAAGGAGGGTCCGTATACTCCTAGATGGCTAGGAGGGGTCCAAATGGCTAGGATTGTCGCACGTGCTTTAGGATGACCTAAAAGTGCTACTGATACTTTGAAATGGCTGGGAGGGTGCCCGTGGGTCAGATGACGTAAGGAGGGTTCGTATACTCCTAGATGGCAAGGAGGGTCCACGGGGGTCCAAATGGCTAGGATTGTCGCACGTGCTTTAGGATGACCTAAAAGTGTTACTGATACTCCTAGATGCTGGGAGGGGTGCACGTGGGTCAGATGACGTAAGGAGGGTCCGTATACTACTAGATGGCTAAGAGGGGTCCACAGGGGTCCAGATGGCTAGGATTATCGCACGTGCTTTAGGATGACCTAAAAGTTCTACGGATACTCCTAGATGCTGGGAGGGGTGCACGTGGGTCAGATGACGTAAGGAGGGTCCGTATACTCCTAGATGGCTAGGAGGGGTCCACGGGGGTCCAGATGGCTAGGATTGTCGCACGTGCTTTAGGATGACCTAATCGTGCTACTGATACTCCTAGATGGCTGGGAGGGGTGCACGTGGGTCAGATGACGTAAGGACGGTCCGTATACTCCTAGCTGGCTAGGAGGGGTCCACGGGGGTCCAGATGGCTAGGATTATCGCACGTGCTTTAGGATGACCTAAAAGTGCTACTGATACTCCTAGATGGCTGGGAGGGGTACCCGTGGGTCAGATGACATAAGGAGGGTCCGTATCCTAGATGGCTAGGAGGGGTCCACGGGGGACCAAATGGCTAGGATTGTCGCACGTGCTTTAGGATGACCTAAAAGTGCTGCTGATACTCCTAGATGGCTGGGAGGGGTGCCCGTGGGTCAGATGACGTAAGGAGGGTCCATGGGGGTCCAGATGGCTAGGATTGTCGCACGTGCTTTAGGATGACCTAAAAGTGTTACTGATACTCCTAGATGACTGGAAGGGGTGCACGTGAGTCAGATGACGTAAGGAGGGTCCGTATACTCCTAGATGGCAAGGAGGGGTCCACGGGGGTCCAGATGGCTAGGATTGTTGCACGTGCTTTAGGATGACGTAAAAGTGCTACTGATACTGCAAGATGGTTGGGAGGGTGCACGTGGGTCAGATGAAGTAAGGAGGGTCCGTATACTCCTAGAAGGCTAGGAGGGGTCCACAGGGGTCCAGATGTCTAGGAGGGGTGCACGTGTTTTAGGATGATGTAAAAGTGCTCCGTATACTCCTAGCTGGCTAGGAGGGGTCCACGGGGTCCACATGGCTAGGATTGTCGCACGTGCTTTAGGATAACCTTAAAGTGCTACTCATACTCCTAGATGACTGGGAGGGGTGCACGTGGGTCAGATGACGCAAGGAGGGTCCATATACTCCTGGATGGCTAGGAGGGGTCCAAGGGGGTCCAGATGGCTAGGATTGTCGCACGTGCTTTAGGATGACCTAAAAGTGCTACTGATACTCCGAAATGGCTGGGAGGGGTGTACGTGGGTCAGATGACGTAAGGAGGGTCCGTATACTCCTAGATTGCTCGGAGGGGTCCACGGGGGTCCAGATGGCTAGGATTGTCGCACGTGCTTTAGGATGACCTAAAAGTGCTACTGATACTCCGAAATGGCTGGGAGGGGTGTACGTGGGTCAGATGACGTAAGGAGGGTCCGTATACTCCTAGATGGCTAGGAGGGGTCCACGGGGTCCAAATGGCTAGGATTGTCGCACGTGCTTTAGAATGACCTAAAAGTGCTACTGATACTTTGAAATGGCTGGGAGGGGTGCACGTGGGTCATATGACATAAGGAGGGTCCGTGTACTCCTAGATGGCTAGGATGGATCCACGGGGGTCAACATGGCCTGGATTGTCGCACGTGCTTTAGGATGACCTAAAAGTGCTACGGATACTCCTAGATGCTGGGAGGGGTGCACGTGGGACAGATGACGTATGGAGGGTCCGTATACTCCTAGATGGCTAGGAGGGGTCCACGGGGGTCCAGATGGCTAGGAGGGGTGCACGTGTTTTAGGATGACGTAAAAGTGCTACTAATACTCCTAGATGGCTGGAAGGGTGCACGTGGGTCAGATGACGTAAGGAGGGTCCGTATACTCCTAGATGGCTAGGAGGGGTCCACGGGGTCCAAATGGCTAGGATTGTCGCACGTGCTTTAGGATGACCTTAAAGTGCAACTGATACTCCTAGATGGCTGGGAGGGGTGCACGTGGGTCAGATGACGCAAAGAGGGTCCGTATACTCCTGGATGGCTAGGAGGGGTCCACGGGGGTCCAGATGGCTTGGATTGTCGCACGTGCTTTAGGATGACCAAAAAGTGCTACTTATACTCCGAAATGGCTGGGAGGGGTGCACGTGGGTCAGATGACGTAAGGAGGGTCCGTATACTCCTAGATGGCTAGGAGGGGTCCACGGGGGTCCAGATGGCTTTGATTGTCGCACGTGCTTTAGGATGACCTTAAAGTGCTACTGATACTCCGAAATGGCTGGGAGGGGTGTACGTGGGTCAGATGACGTAAGGAGGGTCCGTATAATCCTAGATGGCTAGGAGGGGTCCACGGGGGTCCAGATGGCTAGGATTGTCGCACGTGCTTTAGGATGACCTAAAAGTGCTACTGATACTCCGAAATGGCTGGGAGGGGTGCACGTGGGTCAGATGACGTAAGGAGGGTCCGTATACATCTAGATGGCTAGGAGGGGTCCACGGGGGTCCAGATGGCTAGGATTGTCGCACGTGCTTTAGGATGACCTAAAAGTGCTACTGATACTCCGAAATGGCTGGGAGGGGTGCACGTGGGTCAGATGACGTAAGGAGGGTCCGTATACATCTAGATGGCTAGGAGGGGTCCACGGGGGTCCAGATGGCTAGGATTGTCGCACGTGTTTTAGGATGACCTAAAAGTGCTACTGATACTCCTAGATGGCTGAGAGGGGTGCACGTGGGTCAGATGACGTAAGGAGGGTCCGTATACTCCTAGATGGCTAGGAGGGGTCCAAATGGCTAGGATTGTCGCACGTGCTTTAGGATGACCTAAAAGTGCTACTGATACTTTGAAATGGCTGGGAGGGGTGCCCGTGGGTCAGATGACGTAAGGAGGGTTCGTATACTCCTAGATGGCAAGGAGGGTCCACGGGGGTCCAAATGGCTAGGATTGTCGGACGTGCTTTAGGATGACCTAAAAGTGTTACTGATACTCCTAGATGCTGGGAGGGGTGCACGTGGGTCAGATGACGTAAGGAGGGTCCGTATACTACTAGATGGCTAAGAGGGGTCCACAGGGGTCCAGATAGCTAGGATTGTCACACGTGCTTTAGGATGACCTAAAAGTTCTACGGATACTCCTAGATGCTGGGAGGGGTGCACGTGGGTCAGATGACGTAAGGAGGGTCCGTATACTCCTAGATGGCTAGGAGGGGTCCACGGGGGTCCAGATGGCTAGGATTGTCGCACGTGCTTTAGGATGACCTAATCGTGCTACTGATACTCCTAGATGGCTAGGATTGTCGCACGTGCTTTAGGATGACCTAAAAGTGCTGCTGATGCTCCTAGATGGCTGGGAGGGGTGCCCGTGGGTCAGATGACGTAAGGAGGGTCCGTATACTCCTAGATGGCAAGGAGGGTCCACGGGGGTCCAGATGGCTAGGATTGTCGCACGTGCTTTAGGATGACCTAAAAGTGTTACTGATACTCCTAGATGACTGGGAGGGGTGCACGTGAGTCAGATGATGTAAGGAGGGTCCGTATACTCCTAGATGGCAAGGAGGGGTCCACGGGGGTCCAGATGGCTAGGATTGTTGCACATGCTTTAGGATGACGTAAAAGTGCTACTGATACTCTTAGATGGCTAGGAGGGGTGCACGTGGGTCAGATGAAGTAAGGAGGGTCCGTATACTCCTAGAAGGCTAGGTGGGGTCCACGGGGGTCCAGATGGCTAGGAGGGGTGCACGTGTTTTAGGATGACGTAAAAGTGCTACTGATACTCCTAGATGGCTGGAAGGGTGCAGGTGGGTCAGATGACGTAAGGAGGGTCCGTATACTCCTAGATGGCTAGGAGGGGTCCACGGGGTCCAAATGGCTAGGATTGTCGCACGTGCTTTAGGATGACCTAAAAGTGCTACTGATACTCCTAGATGGCTGGGAGGGGTACCCGTGGGTCAGATGACGTATGGAGGGTCCGTATCCTAGATGGCTAGGAGGGGTCTACGGGGGACCAGATGGCTAGGATTGTCGCACTCCTTTAGGATGACCTAAAAGTGCTGCTGATACTCCTAGATGGCTGGGAGGGGTGCCCGTGGGTCAGATGACGTAAGGAGGGTCCGTATACTCCTAGATGGCAAGGAGGGTCCACGGGGGTCCAGATTGATAGGATTGTCGCACGTGCTTTAGGATGACCTAAAAGTGTTACTGATACTCCTAGATGACTGGGAGGGGTGCACGTGAGTCAGATGACGTAAGGAGGGTCCGTATACTCCTAGATGGCAAGGAGGGGTCCACGGGGGTCCAGATGGCTAGGATTGTTGCACGTGCTTTAGGATGACGTAAAAGTGGTACTGATACTCCTAGATGGCTGGGAGGGGTGCATGATGTAGTACGGGACTACTAGGGTGGCACGATCTTCACGGATTGACGAACGAGTGGACGAACTCACGCAAGAACACGAAGAACACGAGGAAGAACACCAAGAACACAAGAACACGCACAAGATACAAGAACCGTTTCCCTCACCGGTCGGTCCAACCGGCCCAATAGAATCCACACGAAGGTGGGAGATCGGCAAGTAGGTACAAGAAGGGATCTTGGATGGTAGTTTCTCCAACGGTCAACCGAACGGCTCCAATAAAGTCACCCGAAGATGAAAGATTGGCAAGTAGTCAAACTACAAGTAGAGGTCTTGAATCCACAAGGGGATCTTCTCCACAAGGGGAGGAATCATCCCCACAAGGGGAGGAAGGAGACCTTTGATAAGAAGGAGTCTAGCTCTACTCTAATCTCAAAACATAGTCTATCCAGATCTGGAGGGGGTAGGTGCCTATTTATAGAGTTGACCCAAAAGGGGGGTAGGTAGGAGAGGATAAGGGTCTCCATCCCGTGCTGGTCTGGCTCCGCAGCGGTAGTACCGCTGCGCCTGGCGGTAGTACCGCTGGGGGCTTCCTTAAGCGCATGGCGACCCGCAGCGGTAGTACCGCTGCTCCTGGCGGTAGTACCGCTGGGTGGCGGTAGTACCGCTGCGGTGCCGCTAGAGATGCCACTGGGTCCTCCAGAGGGCTGTCTTGGGCGGTAGCGCTGGCAGTAGTACCGCTGGCTGGATCCTGGCGGTAGTACCGCCAGAGGCAGCGGTACTACCGCCACCTGGGACTTCAATAGCTCCACTTCTTCTCCTTGGCTCCTCTTCCTTCTCCTCTTCCAAGCCACCGTCTTGTCGGGCCTCGTTCCTCTTGCATCTTGGTCATCCTCTCGTGTATGCGTAGTCATCGTGGCGAACCTAGTATCAACAAGGTATGGAGGATGACGTAGTATACCATTCAAAAGGGTGGGAATTGAGTTATCCAAGAGGAATGAGTTCACCTTTGATGTCAATGGTGACTTGTGGTATGTTGGAGTGCTTAGGGCAGGTTGCACTACATCATCTCTGATGTAGCCCGACATATGACCATCACCATGTCAAGCACTCCGACACATTACAAGTCACGATGGACCTCAAAGGTGAACTCCTTCCACTATGTGATTCACTATATGTCACCTTTGGACGATATACTACTTGACCATTGTTCCCATTGCATTGTTAGGTGTGTCACCAATGGTACAAGACCACGGGAAGATGGCCAAGGCGCAAGAGGAACGAAGGACGAAAGAACGGTGGCTTGGAAGAGACGAAGGAAGAGGAGAAAAGACCCAGGCGGCGGTAGTACCGCTGGGTTAGGCGGTACTACCGCTCGAGAGCTGCCGCCACCGCTACCGCCGCCGCTACCGCCAGAATCGTCGTCTGACGCGCTTGTCCGGTACCAACTGGTACCGCTGGCGGTACCGCCGCCGGTACAGCCGAGGTGGGAAGAGCGAAGTCAAACCGCACCAGCGGTACTACCGCTGGGTTAAGCGGTAGTACCGCCGCTGCGGGAATCAGCACTGGTTGGAGGCCCATGTAACCTCCCCCACCTACCCCCTTGTTGGTCAACACTATAAATAGGAGTTCCCCATCTCAGATCTAGATAGACTATGTTTTGAGATTAGAGTAGAGCTAGGCTCCCCACCTCAAGACGGTCTCCTTCCTCCCCTTGCGGGGATGGTTCCTCCCCTTGTGGAGAAGATCCCTTCATGGATTCAAGACCTCTACTTGTAGTTTGACTACTCACCAATCTTTCATCCTCGGGTGACTTTATTGGAGCGGCTTGGTTGGCCGTTGGAGAAACAACCGTCCAAGATCCCTTCTTGTATCTACTTGCCGATCTCCCACCTTCGTGTGGATTCTATTGGGCCGGTTGGATCGACCGGTAAGGGAAACGGTTCTTGTATCTTGTGTGTGTTCTTGAGTTCGGGGCGTTCTTCTTGGTGTTCTTCGTGTTCCTCGTGTTCTTGCGTGCGTTCGTCCACATCTCCACTCGTTCGTCAATCCGTGAAGATCGGGCCACCCTAGAGGTCCTATCCTCATCATTTGGTATCAGAGCATGGTTGCCACAGATTTGACTTTGTTTCCCCCACAAATCCCCCAAATTTTTCTTTGATTTTGAGAAATTCGAAAACTTCCATAAAAAATAGCCCCAATTTGCTTTTGGATCGATCTGAGATTTGAGTGCGTTTTTGCAAGTTTTGATCCATAGATCTATTGCTATACGAGTTGATCTAACTTCCTTTGCGTTCCCATGGCCTAATTCCATCATTTTCCCCTTCGATTTGAGGTTTTTCGGCGAGAATTTCCGCCAAAATCGCGAATTTTCGCGTTCTCGGGCGCGTTCTGCGACCCGCAGCGGTACTACCTCTTATTCTAGCGGTACTACCGCCCGCTACAGTGCTACCGCCAATCGGTACCGCCGAAAACGGCTTTCTGGACCCCCGAGCGGTACCTCGAGCGGTACTACCGCTGGGTTAAGCGGTACCTCGGAAAACTGAAATTTCAGAAAATTGTTTTGGCCATATCTTTTGATTCCGGACTCCGTTTTTGGTGTTCTTCGGCTCATTTCGAAGCTACGATCAAGGCCTTTATCACCATTGTGGAAGATCCATCATCTACCACCACCAAAATTTGTGGGCAAGCACGAAGCTTCTACATCAACGGGTGAAGAACATCGACGAAAGGTATAACATCGCCAACCTTTACCCCTTGCCATTCCGTTGAAAGCCACACTATATCTTTGCGATTACCATGTCCTATTGAGGCTAGCTCTTGATGATTGCTTGGGCTTTGCACATTTGCACCGTGTAGTTTCCGAGCAAAAGTTGTGCGCTAGTTCATATATCATATATCTTGTTGTTGGCATAAAAAAGAAGTGAGTGAGCAAAAGAGAAAAGAGAAAAGAAGCAAAAAGTGCCAAATCAAAAGAAAGAAAAGAAAGAAACACCACTTGCCATATCTTGTAGGAAAGCGCAAGCTCGATGAACATCTAGTAGGTGGTGCATTGTTGTGCAAATCTTGTAGCCCACCAAATAAATTGCAATCGAGCTAGTAGCTCTCCTTGTACTTGTGCAACACGAGCTTATAGTCTTCGCTAGATCATTTGGTTCCTTAGCTCACTTCTTGGTTGCATAAGTCCCATTTATCTCTCCGCGTGTGTGTTTCCGTGAGCTTTGCTCATATCTTTTGAGATTGACTTGTATTTGCTTTGTGATCATCGTGGTTCTCTACTTGCTTTGACAATATCTTGGTTTCCGGTTGTTCAATTTGCTTTCTACCTACCATACCTTCCTAACAACTTTTAAGCCGTGTGTGTTTTGGAGTTTGCTTTGGATACTTGAACACAAGCATTTTACTTTGTGATCGTTTCCCTTGGTTGTCCACGACGTCCAATACTATCTACAAGGTGAGAGGTTGTGTTCTAGTTCCTTTCCACTCCACATATATACACTTGTCTTGTGAGTTGACATGTCTAGGGAGAGCGAATGCAACTATGGAGCCTATGAGGAGGACTACACGATGAGTCGCATGGACTATGATGCCTCAAACTTTGAGGACATGGGGGACTACTACGACCACTACACCGACCCCCATGACATGATGGATCATCACCAAGACTTCCGCTACAACTACTCCGACTACGACTCCGACTATTCGAGCGTCCACGACAAGGAGCGGTACCATGACGTCAAGCAACCTTCATCAAATTGTATCGACTCCAAGTACGTGCGAATCTACCACGACCCGACTAGATGAGCTCCAACGACAATGAGGCGCAAGTGTCTTCACATGCCTCATCACATGGTACCAACATCGACTACAACGACATGGTGGAGCGCCACTACGACTACCACTCCGATGACATGGTGGAGAACGTCTACGACTACTACTCTTGTAGCATGTGCGGCGACTTCGACAACATGCAAGAGGAGAGGACTCCCATTACCGCCATGTTCAAGAGCGGCACCACCAAGCGTCATGGCACAACCTACTTCTATGGTTCAAGCTCAAGACGGTGCTCCGACAAGAAGACCACCATGAGTTCATCCTATGGAGCTCCATCTACTTCCAAGAGTGCCAAGCTTCGCCATTCGCCATCAACTTCAAGAAGGAGCCATGACAAGGCCGTCGCCAAGAGCGACAAGCTTCGACATTCTCCTTCAATTTCAAGAAGGCGCCACGAGAAGGACAACGCCAAGAGTGCCAAGCCTAGACACTCTACATCAACCCAAAAGCGGCGTCCCAAGAAGTGCATCGACAAGGCCAAGACAAGTCAAGGCCCATCTAGCTCATCAAGGCGCCACAAGAACGTTGCCAAGGTCGACCACAACTTGTCCAAGCTCCAAGACGACATCTCTTCACTCGCCAAGCTTCAAAACTTATCACCAAGCTCGAGTGGGAGCTCCAAGTCAAGGTCACCAAGGCAACAAGCACGCCGACGCCAACATGAGGAGAAGCATCCGAATGACTTCCGACGACACCCTACAAGTCAAGAACGCCAACGTCGACACGAAAACAAGATGGCGACAAAGGCACATCCTATGGTGTCCCCTAGTGCTACCACTCCAAGTGCGCCAATAACTGACGAGATCATGGCCAACTTCGACATCTTCATCGAGCAACTCCAACGTCAACGCCGGAAGAAGCATGGTCACACACGTGAGGCCACAACCAAGACGGCACCCTTCTCAAGCACTTCTCTTGATATGACGTCTACACCAAGTGCCATCACCACATTGGCCCCCATATGGCAAATGAAGACCTTCTATGTGACAATTGCCAAGGCCAAGACCATGATCCACGAGAATGTCCCAATCTCTTGTGCCCACTATGCAATAGAAGAGGTCACATGATGTGGGAGTGCAAAGTTGGTGAACAAGACGGTGACCAAGATGGTGAGAAGATGGTCGAGCATGGGATTTTCCCTTCGACCAAGGAGGCGAGCATTGAGATGCTATCACCTATGACCATGGGTCAAGTGATGATGATGCCGAGCATGGGATGTTCCCTTCGGCAATGGAGTCAAGTGATGAAGCGGAGCATGGGATTTTCCCTTCCGCAAAGGAGTCGAGTGATGATGCCTACACTATGGCATTGACCTTTGGAGGCGAGATGGTTGAGGAGGTTGAGCATGGGAGTTTCCCTTCAACCTTGGAGGCGTATGGAGTTGAGGAAACCGAGCCTATCCCTATGAGCTTGAGTTATGAGATGGTACCAATCCCATGTGAGAATGAGAGCCACTTAGCCCACTTGAGTGAGAGTGAGAGTGAGTTGAGTGCCTCCACCATATGTGAGTTTGAGTGCTTTCACTTTGAGGGAATGAGTGATACACCACTTGAGTTGAGAGAGGTAGTTGATAGGTCTTGTGAGGCCATTTCGATTTCTAACAACTTAACCTCTACCTCTAGTGTGTTTTCTCATTGTGTGCTAGGTTCCATGGATGATGAGACGCCACTCCTCGACTTGACGGTGCCTCAAATGGAGAAGATGTACATGGAGGATTATGATGATGCCACCCCATGTCTACTTCAAGATGGACAAGTCGGCTACATGAAAGCGACTTCTACTTCAACACCTACTTCACATGAGTGGGACTACAAAGGTATGGGTGTTGATGTGACCATGATCCCGCTTGTGGACATGATGATCTATGATTGCTTGCATGCTATGGATGATTCTTTTGAGGTCACATATGATTCGTTCTTATTCCCATGTGATACTTTGTGTGAAACCAATGTTGATCATGTGGAGTTACCCATTTGTGATGATTTTGCCATGAGCATGCCGTGTTATGAATGTTTCGATTTTTATCCCGTTGTTGCTTGCAACATGTTGAACAATTTCTCTTTCACATGTGTTGCTTGCATAATGTTGAAATACTTGATAATGAGATTGCCCCCATAGCTTTCTCACATTTTGGAGATGTTTCGTTTTCTCTTTGGACCTTGTTCCATCCTTCACTTTGCATAGTGACCATCCACATATGTCATATTTTCCAATTGATTTTTGTGTGGTTGGTGATGTGCAAATGAAGAGACCTTCATGATGGATGATGTGTTCATATACCGTGCACATAATTTCTTCATATGGTGTCTTGTGTGTGCCGGTAAACGCATGATAATGTCAACCTCAATTGAGCATGAGTTGACAATACGAGCTCTTGAGAGCATACATGTGAGTAGTGGATTGAATCCAACTCTCAAGTCTTTCACATGTTTTGCATCAAACAAGTTGATCAATTTCTCTTGCTTTTGGCTTGTTTGCAAACATGTTTATGATATTGGTTTCCCCTATGGCAAGAATGTATCCTTCATCTTTCCTATGAATGATTTATGTGTTGCACCAAGTATGATGAACAATTGTTCTTTCCAATGGCTTGTTTGCAACCATAATGACATTTTAAGCATGTCTTGTCATGAGTTCATTTCGAGAAATTCCTGATACCATATGATGTAGCCACAAGAGTGCATGGCTTTCGGAAGTGAATAGCCACAAGAATATGAAAAATTTGGGGGATTTGTGGGGGAAACAAAGTCAAATCCGTGTCAACCATGCTCTGATACCATATGATGTAGTACGAGACTACTAGGGTGGCCCGATCTTCACGGATTGACGAACGAGTGGACGAACTCACGCAAGAACACGGAGAACACGAGGAAGAACACCAAGAACACAAGAACACGCACAAGATACAAGAACCGTTTCCCTCACCGGTCGGTCCAACCGGCCCAATAGAATCCACACGAAGGTGGGAGATCGGCAAGTAGATACAAGAAGGAATCTTGGATGGTTGTTTCTCCAACGGTCAACCGAACCGCTCCAATAAATTCACCCGAAGATGAAAGATTGGCAAGTAGTCAAACTACAAGTAGAGGTCTTGAATCCACAAGGGGATCTTCTCCACAAGGGGAGGAATCATCCCCACAAGGGGAGGAAGGAGACCTTTGAGAAGAAGGTGTATAGCTCTACTCTAATCTCAAAACATAGTCTATCCAGATCTGGAGGGGGTAGGTGCCTATTTATAGAGTTGACCCAAAAGGGGGGTAGGTGGGAGAGGATAAGGGTCTCCATCCCGTGCTGGTCTGGCTCCGCAGCGGTAGTACCGCTGCGCCTGGCGGTAGTACCGCTGGGGGCTTCCTTAAGCGCCTGGCGACCCGCAGCGGTAGTACCGCTGCTCCTGGCGGTAGTACCGCTGGGTGGCGGTAGTACCGCTGCGGTGCCGCTGGAGATGCCGCTGGGTCCTCCAGAGGGCTGTCTTGGGCGGTAGCGCTGGCGGTAGTACCGCTGGCTGGATCCTGGCGGTTGTACCGCTGCCTCTGGCGGTAGTACCGCCACCTGGGACTTCAACAGCTCCTCTTCTTCTCCTTGGCTCCTCTTCCTTCTCCTCTTCCAAGCCACCGTCTTGTCGGGCCTCGTTCCTCTTGCATCTTGGTCATCCTCTCGTGTATGCGTAGTCATCGTGGCGAACCTAGTATCAACAAGGTATGGAGGATGACGTAGTATGCCATTCAACAGGGGGGGAATTGAGTTATCCAAGAGGAATGAGTTCACCTTTGATGTCAATGGTGACTTGTGGTATGTTGGAGTGCTTAGGGCAGGTTGCACTACATCAGTGCACGTGGGTCAGATGAAGTAAGGAGGGTCCGTATACTCCTAGAAGGCTAGGAGGGGTTCACGGGGGTCCAGATGGTTATGAGGGTTGCACGTGTTTTAGGATGACGTAAAAGTGCTACTGATACTCCTAGATGGCTGGAAGGGTGCACCTGGGTCAGATGACGTAAGGAGGGTCCGTATACTCCTAGATGGCTAAGAGGGGTCCACGGGGTCCAAAAGGCTAGGATTGTCGCACGTGATTTAGGATGACCTAATCGCGCTACTGATACTCCTAGATGGCTGGGAGGGGTGCACGTGGTTTAGATGACGTAAGGTCGGTCCGTATACTCCTAGCTGGCTAGGAGGGGTCCACGGGGGTCCAGATGGATAGGATTATCGCACGTGCCTTAGGATGACCTAAAAGTGCTACTGATACTCCTAGATGGCTGGGAGGGGTACCCGTGGGTCAGATGACGTAAGGAGGGTCCGTATCCTAGATGGCTAGGAGGGGTCCACGGGGACCAAATGGCTTGGATTGTCGCACGTGCTTTAGGATGACCTAAAAGTGCTGCTGATACTCCTAGATGGCTGGGAGGGGTGCCCATGGGTCAGATGACGTAAGGAGGGTCCGTATACTCCTAGATGGCAAGGTGGGTCCACGGGGGTCCAGATGGCTTGGATTGTCGCACGTGCTTTAGGATGACCTAAAAGTGTTACTGATACTCCTAGATGACTGGGAGGGGTGCACGTGAGTCAGATGACGTAAGGAGGGTCCGTATACTCCTAGATGGCAAGGAGGGGTCCACGGGGGTCAAGATGGCTAGGATTGTCGCACGTGCTTTAGGATGACCTAATCGTGCTACTGATACTCCTAGATGGCTGGGAGTGGTGCACGTGGGTCAGATGACGTAAGGACGGTCCGTATACTCCTAGCTGGCTAGGAGGGGTACCCGTGGGTCAGATGACGTAAAAGTGCTACTGATACTCCTAGATGGCTGGGAGGGGCACCCGTGGGTCAGATGACGTAAGGAGGGTCCGTATCCTAGATGGCTAGGAGGGGTCCACGGGGGACCAAATGGCTAGGATTGTCGCACGTGCTTTAGGATGACCTAAAAGTGCTCCTGATACTCCTAGATGGCTGGGAGGGGTGCCCGTGGGTCAGATGACGTAAGGAGGGTCCGTATACTACTAGATGGCAAGGAGGGTCCACGGGGGTCCAGATGGCTAGGATTGTCGCACTCCTTTAGGATGACCTAAAAGTGCTGCTGATACTCCTAGATGACTGGCAGGGGTGCACGTGAGTCAGATGACGTAAGGAGGGTCCGTATACTCCTATATGGCAAGGAGGGGTCCACGGGGGTCCAGATGGCTAGGATTGTCGCACGTGTTTTAGGATGACCTAAAAGTGCTACTGATACTCCTAGATGGCTGGGAGGGGTGCACATGGGTCAGATGAAGTAAGGAGGGTCCATATACTCCTAGAAGGCTAGGAGGGGTTCACGGGGTCCTGATGGCTATGAGGGGTGCACGTGTTTTAGGATGACGTAAAAGTGCTACTGATACTCCTAGATGGCTGGGAGGGGTACCGTGGGTCAGATGACGTAAGGAGGGTCCGTATCCTAGATGGCTAGGAGGGGTCCACGGGGGACCAGATGGCTAGGATTGTCACACTCCTTTAGGATGACCTAAAAGTGCTGCTGATACTCCTAGATGGCTGGGAGGGGTGCCCGTGGGTCAGATGACGTAAGGAGGGTCCGTATACTCCTAGATGGCAAGGAGGGTCCACGGGGGTCCAGATGGCTAGGATTGTCGCACGTGCTTTACGATGACCTAAAATTGTTACTGATACTCCTAAATGACTGGGAGGGGTGCACGTGAGTCAGATGACGTAAGGAGGGTCCGTATACTCCTAGATGGCAAGGAGGGTCCACGGGGGTCCAGATGGCTAGGATTGTCGCACTCCTTTAGGATGACCTAAAAGTGTGCTGATACTCCTAGATGACTGGGAGGGGTGCACGTGAGTCAGATGACGTAAGGAGGGTCCGTATACTCCTAGATGCCTAGGAGGGGTCCACGGGGTCCAAATGGCTAGGATTGTCGCACGTGCTTTAGGATGACCTAATCGTGCTACTGATACTCCTAGATGGCTGGGAGGGGTGCACGTGGGTTAGATGACGTAAGGACGGTCCGTATACTCCTAGCTGGCTAGGAGGGGTCCACTGGGGTCCAGATGGATAGGATTATCGCACGTACTTTAGAATGACCTAAAAGTGCTACTGATACTCCTAGATGGCTGGGAGGGGTACCCGTGGGTCAGATGACGTAAGGAGGGTCCGTATGCTAGATGGCTAGGAGGGGTCCACGGGGTCCAGATGGCTAGGATTGTTGCACGTGCTTTAGGATGACCTAAAAGTGCTACTGATACTCCTAGATGGCTGGGAGGGGTGCACGTGGGTCAGATGAAGTAAGGAGCTTCCGTATACACCTAGAAGGCTAGGAGGGGTTCACGGGGGTCCAGATGGCTATGAGGGTGCACGTGTTTTAGGATAACGTAAAAGTGCTACTGATACTCCTAGATGGCTGGAAGGGTGCACGTGGGTCAGATGACGTAAGGAGGGTCCGTATACTCCTAGATGCCTAGGAGGGGTCCACGGGTCCAAATGGCTAGGATTGTCGCACGTGCTTTAGGATGACCTAATCGTGCTACTGATACTCCTAGATGGCTGGGAGGGGTGCACGTGGGTTAGATGACGTAAGGACGGTCCGTATACTCCTAGCTGGCTAGGAGGGGTCCACTGGGGTCCAGATGGATAGGATTATCGCACGTACTTTAGAATGACCTAAAAGTGCTACTGATACTCCTAGATGGCTGGGAGGGGTACCCGTGGGTCAGATGACGTAAGGAGGGTCCGTATGCTAGATGGCTAGGAGGGGTCCACGGGGGACGAAATGGCTAGGATTATCGCACGTGCTTTAGGATGACCTAAAAGTGCTGCTGATACTCCTAGATGGCTGGGAGGGGTGCCCGTGGGTCAGATGACGTAAGGAGGGTCCGTATACTCCTAGATGGCAAGGAGGGTCCACGGGGGTCCAGATGGCTAGGATTGTTGCACGTGCTTTAGGATGACCTAAAAGTGTTACTAATACTCTATATGACTGGGAGGGGTGCACGTGAGTTAGATGACGTAAGGAGGGTCCGTATACTCCTAGATGGCAAGGAGGGGTCCACGGCGGTCCAGATGGCTAGGATTGTTGCACGTGCTTTAGGATGACGTAAAAGTGCTACTGATACTCCTAGATGGCTGGGAGGGGTGCAAGTGGGTCAGATGAAGTAAGGAGGGTCCGTATACTCCTAGAAGGCTAGGAGGGGTCCACGGGGGTCCAGATGGCTAGGAGGGGTGCACGTGTTTTAGGATGACGTAAAAGTGCTACTGATACTCCTAGATGGCTGGAAGGGTGCACGTGGGTCAGATGACGTAAGGAGGGTCCGTATACTCCTAGATGGCTGGGAGGGGTCCACGGGGTCCAAATGGCTAGGATTGTCGCACGTGCTTTAGGATGACCTAATCGTGCTACTGATACTCCTAGATGGCTGGGAGGGGTGCACGTGGGTCAGATGACGTAAGGACGGTCCGTATACTCCTAGCTGGCTAGGAGGGGTCCACGGGGGTCCAGATGGCTAGGATTATCGCACGTGCTTTAGGATGACCTAAAATTGCTGCTGATACTCCTAGATGGGGGGGGTACCCGTGGGTCAGATGACGTAAGGAGGGTCCGTATCCTAGATGGCTAGGAGGGTCCACGGGGACCAGATGGCTAGGATTGTCGCACTCCTTTAGGATGACCTAAAAGTGCTGCTGATACTCCTAGATGGCTGGGAGGGGTGCCCGTGGGTCAGATGACGTAAGGAGGGTCCGTATACTCCTAGATGGCAAGGAGGGTCCACGGGGTCCAGATGGCTAGGATTGTCGCACGTGCTTTACGATGACCTAAAATTGTTACTGATACTCCTAGATGACTGGGAGGGGTGCACGTGAGTCAGATGACGTAAGGAGGGTCCGTATACTCCTAGATGGCAAGGAGGGGTCCACGGGGGTCCAGATGGCTAGGATTGTTGCATGTGCTTTAGGATGACCTAAAGGTGCTGCTGATACTCCTAGATGGCTGGGAGGGTGCACGTGGGTCAGATGAAGTAAGGAGCTTCCGTATACTCCTAGAAGGCTAGGAGGGTTCACGGGGGTCCAGATGGCTATGAGGGGTGCACGTGTTTTAGGATAACGTAAAAGTGCTACTGATACTCCTAGATGGCTGGAAGGGTGCACGTGGGTCAGATGACGTATGGAGGGTCCGTATACTCCTAGATGCCTAGGAGGGGTCCACGGGGTCCAAATGGCTAGGATTGTCGCACGTGCTTTAGGATGACCTAATCGTGCTACTGATACTCCTAGATGGCTGGGAGGGGTGCACGTGGGTTAGATGACGTAAGGACGGTCCGTATACTCCTAGGCTAGGAGGGGTCCACTGGGGTCCAGATGGATAGGATTATCGCACGTACTTTAGAATGACCTAAATGTGCTACTGATACTCCTAGATGGCTGGGAGGGGTACCCGTGGGTCAGATGACGTAAGGAGGGTCCGTATCCTAGATGGCTAGGAGGGTCCACGGGGGACTAAATGGCTAGGATTATCGCACGTGCTTTAGGATGACCTAAAAGTGCTGCTGATACTCCTAGATGGCTGGGAGGGGTGCCCGTGGGTCAGATGACGTAAGGAGGGTCCGTATACTCCTAGATGGCAAGGAGGGTCCACGGGGGTCAGATGGCTAGGATTGTTGCACGTGCTTTAGGATGACCTAAAAGTGTTACTGATACTCCTAGATGACTGGAGGGGTGCACGTGAGTTAGATGACGTAAGGAGGGTCCGTATACTCCTAGATGGCAAGGAGGGGTCCACGGCGGTCCAGATGGCTAGGATTGTTGCACGTGCTTTAGGATGACGTAAAAGTGCTACTGATACTCCTAGATGGCTGGGAGGGGTGCACGTGGGTCAGATGAAGTAAGGGGGTCCGTATACTCCTAGAAGGCTAGGAGAGGTCCACGGGGGTCCAGATGGCTAGAGGGTGCACGTGTTTTAGGATGACGTAAAAGTGCTACTGATACTCCTAGATGGCTGGAAGGGTGCACGTGGTCAGATGACGTAAGGAGGGTCCGTATACTCCTAGATGGCTGGGAGGGGTCCACGGGGTCCAAATGGCTAGGATTGTCGCACGTGCTTTAGGATGACCTAATCGTGCTACTGATACTCCTAGATGGCTGGGAGGGTGCACGTGGGTCAGATGACGTAAGGAGGGTCCGTATACTCCTAGATGGCTAGGAGGGGTCCACGGGGGTCCAGATGGCTAGGATTGTCGCACGTGATTTAGGATGACGTAAAAGTGCTACTGATACTCCTAGATGGTAAGGAGGGGTCCACGGGGGTCCAGATGGTTAGGATTGTCGCACGTGCTTTAGGATGACCTAAAAGTGCTACTGATACTCCGAAATGGCTGGGAGGGTCCACGGGGGACCAGATGGCTAGGATTGTCGCACGTGCTTTAGGATGACCTAAAAGTGCTGCTGATACTCCTAGATGGCTGGGAGGGGTACCCGTGGGTCAGATGACGTAAGGAGGGTCCGTATCCTAGATGGCTAGGAGGGGTCCACGGGGACCAGATGGCTAGGATTGTCGCACTCCTTTAGGATGACCTAAAAGTGCTGCTGATACTCCTAGATGGCTGGGAGGGGTGCCCGTGGGTCAGATGACGTAAGGAGGGTCCGTATACTCCTAGATGGCAAGGAGGGTCCACGGGGGTCCAGATGGCTAGGATTGTCGCACGTGCTTTACGATGACCTAAAATTGTTACTGATACTCCTAGATGACTGGGAGGGGTGCACGTGAGTCAGATGACGTAAGGAGGGTCCGTATACTCCTAGATGGCAAGGAGGGGTCCACGGGGGTCCAGATGGCTAGGATTGTTGCACGTGCTTTAGGATGACCTAAAAGTGCTGCTGATAGTCCTAGATGGCTGGCAGGGGTGCACGTGGGTCAGATGAAGTAAGGAGCTTCCGTATACTCCTAAAAGGCTAGGAGGGGTTCACGGGGTCCAGATGGCTATGAGGGGTGCACGTGTTTTAGGATAACGTAAAAGTGCTACTGATACTCCTAGATGGCTGGAAGGGTGCACGTGGGTCAGATGACGTAAGGAGGTCCGTATACTCCTAGATGGCTAGGAGGGTCCACGGGGTCCAAATGGCTAGATTGTCGCACGTGCTTTAGGATGACCTAATCGTGCTACTGATACTCCTAGATGGCTGGGAGGGGTGCACGTGGGTTAGATGACGTAAGGACGGTCCGTATACTCCTAGCTGGCTAGGAGGGGTCCACTGGGGTCCAGATGGATAGGATTATCGCACGTACTTTAGGATGACCTAAAAGTGCTACTGATACTCCTAGATGGCTGGGAGGGGTACCCGTGGGTCAGATGACGTAAGGAGGGTCCGTATCCTAGATGGCTAGGAGGGGTCGACGGGGGACGAAATGGCTAGGATTGTCGCACGTGCTTTAGGATGACCTAAAAGTGCTGCTGATACTCCTAGATGGCTGGGAGGGGTGCCCGTGGGTCAGATGACGTAAGGAGGGTCCGTATACTCCTAGATGGCAAGGAGGGTCCACGGGGGTCCTGATGGCTAGGATTGTTGCACGTGCTTTAGGATGACCTAAAAGTGTTACTGATACTCCTAGATGACTGGGAGGGGTGCACGTGAGTCAGATGACGTAAAAGTGCTGCTGATACTCCTAGATGACTGGGAGGGGTACCCGTGGTCAGATGACGTAAGGAGGGTCCGTATCCTAGATGTCTAGGAGGGGTCCACGAGGGACCAGATGGCTAGGATTGTCGCACTCCTTTAGGATGACCTAAAAGTGCTGCTGATACTCCTAGATGGCTGGGAGGGGTGCCCGTGGGTCAGATGACGTAAGGAGGGTCCGTATACTCCTAGATGGCAAGGAGGGTCCACGGGGTCCAGATGGCTAGGATTGTCGCACGTGCTTTACGATGACCTAAATTGTTACTGATACTCCTAGATGACTGGGAGGGTGCACGTGAGTCAGATGACGTAAGGAGGGTCCGTATACTCCTAGATGGCAAGGAGGGTCCACGGGGTCCAGATGGCTAGGATTGTTGCACGTGCTTTAGGATGACCTAAAAAGTGCTACTGATACTCCTAGATGGCTGGGAGGGGTGCACGTGGGTCAGATGAAGTAAGGAGCTTCCGTATACTCCTAGAAGGCTAGGAGGGTTCACGGGGGTCCAGATGGCTATGAGGGGTGCACGTGTTTTAGGATAACGTAAAAGTGCTACTGATACTCCTAGATGGCTGGAAGGGTGCACGTGGGTCAGATGACGTAAGGAGGGTCCGTATACTCCTAGATGGCTAGGAGGGGTCCACGGGGTCCAAATGGCTAGGATTGTCGCACCTGCTTTAGGATGACCTAATCGTGCTACTGATACTCCTAGATGGCTGGGAGGGGTGCACGTGGTTTAGATGACGTAAGGACGGTCCGTATACTCCTAGCTGGCTAGGAGGGGTCCACTGGGGTCCAGATGGATAGGATTATCGCACGTACTTTAGGATGACCTAAAAGTGCTACTGATACTCCTAGATGGCTGGGAGGGGTACCCGTGGGTCAGATGACGTAAGGAGGGTCCGTATCCTAGATGGCTAGGAGGGGTCGACGGGGGACGAAATGGCTAGGATTGTCGCACGTGCTTTAGGATGACCTAAAAGTGCTGCTGATACTCCTAGATGGCTGGGAGGGGTGCCCGTGGGTCAGATGACGTAAGGAGGGTCCGTATACTCCTAGATGGCAAGGAGGGTCCACGGGGGTCCTGATGGCTAGGATTGTTGCACGTGCTTTAGGATGACCTAAAAGTGTTACTGATACTCCTAGATGACTGGGAGGGGTGCACGTGAGTCAGATGACGTAAAAGTGCTGCTGATACTCCTAGATGACTGGGAGGGGTACCCGTGGGTCAGATGACGTAAGGAGGGTCCGTATCCTAGATGTCTAGGAGGGGTCCACGAGGGACCAGATGGCTAGGATTGTCGCACTCCTTTAGGATGACCTAAAAGTGCTGCTGATACTCCTAGATGGCTGGGAGGGGTGCCCGTGGGTCAGAAACGTAAGGAGGGTCCGTATACTCCTAGATGGCAAGGAGGGTCCACGGGGGTCCAGATGGCTAGATTGTCGCACGTGCTTTACGATGACCTAAAATTGTTACTGATACTCCTAGATGACTGGAGGGGTGCACGTGAGTCAGATGACGTAAGGAGGGTCCGTATACTCCTAGATGGCAAGGAGGGGTCCACGGGGTCCAGATGGCTAGGATTGTTGCACGTGCTTTAGGATGACCTAAAAGTGCTACTGATACTCCTAGATGGCTGGGAGGGGTGCACGTGGGTCAGATGAAGTAAGGAGCTTCCGTATACTCCTAGAAGGCTAGGAGGGGTTCACGGGGGTCCAGATGGCTATGAGGGGTGCACGTGTTTTAGGATAACGTAAAAGTGCTACTGATACTCCTAGATGGCTGGAAGGGTGCACGTGGGTCAGATGACGTAAGGAGGGTCCGTATACTCCTAGATGGCTAGGAGGGGTCCACGGGGTCCAAATGGCTAGGATTGTCGCACCTGCTTTAGGATGACCTAATCGTGCTACTGATACTCCTAGATGGCTGGGAGGGGTGCACGTGGGTTAGATGACGTAAGGACGGTCCGTATACTCCTAGCTGGCTAGGAGGGGTCCACTGGGGTCCAGATGGATAGGATTATCGCACGTACTTTAGGATGACCTAAAAGTGCTACTGATACTCCTAGATGGCTGGGAGGGTACCCGTGGGTCAGATGACGTAAGGAGGGTCCGTATCCTAGATGGCTAGGAGGGGTCGACGGGGGAAATGGCTAGGATTGTCCCACGTGCTTTAGGATGACCTAAAAGTGCTGCTGATACTCCTAGATGGCTGGGAGGGGTGCCCGTGGGTCAGATGACGTAAGGAGGGTCCGTATACTCCTAGATGGCAAGGAGGGTCCACGGGGGTCCAGATGGCTAGGATTGTTGCACGTGCTTTAGGATGACCTAAAAGTGTTACTGATACTCCTAGATGACTGGGAGGGGTGCACGTGAGTCAGATGACGTAAAAGTGCTGCTGATACTCCTAGATGACTAGGAGGGGTACCCGTGGGTCAGATGACGTAAGGAGGGTCCGTATCCTAGATGGCTAGGAGGGGTCCACGGGACGAAATGGCTAGGATTGTCGCATGTGCTTTAGGATGACCTAAAAGTGCTGCTGATACTCCTAGATGGCTGGGAGGGTGCCCGTGGGTCAGATGACGTAAGGAGGGTCCGTATACTCCTAGATGGCAAGGAGGGTCCACGGGGGTCCAGATGGCTAGGATTGTTGCACGTGCTTTAGGATGACCTAAAGTGTTACTGATACTCCTAGATGACTGGGAGGGTGCACGTGAGTTAGATGACGTAAGGAGGGTCCGTATACTCCTAGATGGCAAGGAGGGGTCCACGCGGTCCAGATGGCTAGGATTGTTGCACGTGCTTTAGGATGACGTAAAAGTGCTACTGAAACTCCTAGATGGCTGGGAGGGGTGCACGTGGGTTAGATGAAGTAAGGAGGTCCGTATACTCCTAGAAGGCTAGGAGGGGTCCACGGGGGTCCAGATGGCTAGGAGGGGTGCACGTGTTTTAGGATGACGTAAAAGTGCTGCTGATACTCCTAGATGGCTGGAAGGGTGCACGTGGGTCAGATGACGTAAGGAGGGTCCGTATACTCCTAGATGGCTAGGAGGGGTCCACGGGTCCAAATGGCTAGGATTGTCGCACGTGCTTTAGGATGACCTAATCGTGCTACTGATACTCCTAGATGGCTGGGAGGGGTGCACGTGGGTCAGATGACGTAAGGACGGTCCGTATACTCCTAGCTGGCTAGGAGGGGTCCACGGGGGTCCAGGTGGATAGGATTATCGCACGTGCTTTAGGATGACCTAAAAGTGCTACTGATACTCCTAGATGGCTGGGAGGGGTACCCGTGGGTCAGATGACGTAAGGAGGGTCCGTATCCTAGATGGCTAGGAGGGGTCCACGGGGGACCAGATGGCTAGGATTGTCGCACGTGCTTTAGGATGACCTAAAAGTGCTGCTGATACTCCTAGATGGCTGGGAGGGGTGCCTTTTTCTGTTTATTAGTTCTGTTTAATGATTAATTAAGAGGCTTCACCAGGTGATCAATAAGCACTGGACTTTCCGCCTTGATCGTAGTAGTATGCCGGATCTCCTCTCCCCCCTTCCCAAGGTAAGGCCTTTCTAAAATCCTAATTTATTTAGAGAATCGAGCCTCTAGCGGCCTTTAACCACCTGTTGCAGGTAATCTATCGTTCAAGTCTCCTACATGGCAAGGAGGGGTGCACGTGTTTTAGGATGACGTAAAAGTGCTACTGATACTCCTAGATGGTTGGAAGGGTGCACGTGGGTCAGATGACGTAAGGAGGGTCCGAATACTCATAGATGGCTAGGAGGGGTCCACGGGGTCCAAATGGCTAGGATTGTCGCACGTGCTTTAGGATGACCTAATCGTGCTACTGATACTCCTAGATGGCTGGGGGGGTGCACGAGGGTCAGATGACTAAGGACGGTCCGTATACTCCTAGCTGGCTAGGAGGGGTCCACGGGGGTCCAGATGGCTAGGATTGTCGCACGTGCTTTAGGATGACCTAAAAGTGCTGCTGATACTCCTAGATGGCTGGGAGGGGTGCCTTTTTCTGTTTATTAGTTCTGTTTAATGATTAATTAAGAGGCTTCACCAGGTGATCAATAAGCACTGGACTTTCCGCCTTGATCGTAGTAGTATGCCGCATCTCCTCTCCCCCCTTCCCAAGGTAAGGCCTTTCTAAAATCCTAATTTATTTAGAGAATCGAGCCTCTAGCGGCCTTTAACCACCTGTTCAGGTAATCTATCGTTCAAGTCTCCTACATGGCAAGAGGAGTGCACGTGTTTTAGGATGACGTAAAAGTGCTACTGATACTCCTAGATGGTTGGAAGGGTGCACGTGGGTCAGATGACGTAAGGAGGGTCCGAATCTCATAGATGGCTAGGAGGGTCCACGGTCCAAATGGCTAGGATTGTCACACGTGCTTTAGGATAACCTTAAAGTGCTATTGATATTCCTAGATGGCTCGGAGGGGTGCACGTGCAGATGACGCAAGGAGGCTCCGTATACTCCTGGATGGCTATGAGGGGTCCAAGGGGGTCCAGATGGCTAGGATTGTCGCACGTGCTTTAGGATGACCTAAAAGTGCTACTGCTACTCCAAAATGGCTGGGAGGGGTGTACGTGGGTCAGATGACGTAAGGAGGGTCCGTATAATCCTAGATTCTAGGAGGGGTCCACGGGGGTCCAGATGGCTAGGATTGTCGCAACGTGCTTTAGGATGACCTAAAAGTGCTACTGATACTCCGAAATGGCTGGAGGGGTGCACGTGGGTCAGATGACGTAAGGAGGGTCCGTATACTCCTAGAAGGCTAGGAGGGTCCACGGATTCCAGATGGCTAGGATTGTCGCATGTGTTTTAGGATGACCTAAAAGTTGTACTTATACTCCTAGATGGCTGGGAGGGCTGCACGTGGGTCAGATGACGTAAGGACGGTCCGTATCCTCCTAGCTGGCTAGGAGGGGTCCACGGGGGTCCAGATGGATAGGATTATCGCACGTGCTTTAGGATGACCTAAAAGTGCTACTGATACTTCTAGATGGCTAGGAGGGGTCCACGGTGGACCAGATGGCTAGGATTGTAGCACTGCTTTAGGAGACCTAAAAGTGCTGCTGATACTCCTAGATGGCTGGGAGGGGTGCCCGTGGATCAGATGACGTAAGGAGGGTCCGTATACTCATAATGGCAAGGAGGGGTGCACGTGTTTTAGGATGATGTAAAAGTGCTACTGATACCCTAGATGGTTGGAAGGGTGCACGTGGGTCAGATGACGTTAGGAGGGTCCGTATACTCATAGATGGCTAGGAGGGGTCCACGGTCCAAATGGCTAGGATTGTCACACGTGCTTTAGGATAACCTTAAAGTGCTACTGATCTCCTCGATGGCTGGGAGGGTGCACGTGGGTCAGATGACGCAAGGAGGGTCCGTAACTCCCGTATGGCTAGGAGGGGTCCAAGGGGGTCCAGATGGCTAGGATTGTCGTACGTGCTTTAGGATGACCTAAAAGTGCTACTGATACTCCAAAATGGCTGGGAGGGGTGTACCTGGGTCAGATGACGTAAGGAGGGTCCGTATAATCCTAGATTGCTAGGCGGGTCCACGGAGGTCCAGAAGGCTAGGATTGTCGCACGTGCTTAGGATGACCTAAAATTGCTACTGATACTCCGAAATGGCTGGGAGGGGTGCACGTGGTCAGATGACGTAAGGAGGGTCCGTATACTCCTAGAAGGCTAGGAGGGGTCCACGGGATTCCAGATGGCTAGGATTGTCGCATGTGTTTTAGATGACCTAAAAGTTGTACTTATACTCCTAGATGGCTGGGAGGGCTGCACGTGGGTCAGATGACGTAAGGACGGTCCGTATCCTCCTAGCTGGCTAGGAGGGGTCCACGGGGTCCAGAGGATAGGATTATCGCACGTGCTTTAGGATGACCTAAAAGTGCTACTGATACTTCTAGATGCTAGTAGGGGTCCACGGTGACCAGATGGCTAGGATTGTAGCACGTGCTTTAGAAGACCTAAAAGTGCTGCTGATACTCCTAGATGGCTGGAGAGGGTGCCCGTGGATCAGATGACGTAAGGAGGGTCCGTATACTCATAGATGCAAGGAGGGGTGCACGTGTTTTAGGATGATGTAAAAGTGCTACTGATACTCCTAGAGTGTTGGAAGGGTGCACGTGGGTCAGATGACGTAATGAGGGTCCGAATACTCATAGATGGCTAGGAGGGGTCCACGGGGTCCAAATGGCTAGGATTGTCACACGTGCTTTAGATAACCTTAAAGTGCTATTGATATTCCTAGATGGCTCGGAGGGTGCACGTGGTCAGATGCGCAAGGAGGCTCCGTATACTCCTGGATGCTATGAGGGGTCCAAGGGGGTCCAGATGGCTAGATTGTCGCACGTGCTTTAGGATGACCTAAAAGTGCTACTGCTACTCCAAAATGGCTGGAGGGGTGTACTGGGTCAGATGACGTAAGGAGGTCCGTATAATCCTAGATTGCTAGGAGGGGTCCACGGGGTCCAGATGGCTAGGATTGTCGCACGTGCTTTAGGATGACCTAAAAAGTGCTACTGATACTACCGAAATGGCTGGGAGGGGTGCACGTGGGTCAGATACGTAAGGAGGGTCCGTATACTCCTAGAAGGCTAGGAGGGGTCCACGGGATTCCAGATGGCTAGGATTTGTCGCATGTGTTTTAGATGACCTAAAAGTTGTACTTATACTCCTAGATGGCTGGGAGGGCTGCACGTGGGTCAGATGAACGTAAGGACGGTCCGTATCCTCCTAGCTGGCTAGGAGGGGTCCACGGGGTCCAGATGGATAGGATTATCGCACGTGCTTTAGGATGACCTAAAAGTGCTACTGATAACTTCTAGATGGCGAGGAGGGGTCCACGGTGACCAGATGGCTAGGATTGTAGCACGTGCTTTAAGGAAGACCTAAAAGTGCTGCTGATTCCTAGATGGCTGGGAGGGGTGCCCGTGGATCGATGACGTAAGGAGGTCCGTATACTCATAGATGGCAAGAGGGGTGCACGTGTTTTAGGATGATGTAAAAGTGCTACTGATACTCCTAGATGTTGGAAGGGTGCACGTGGGTCAGATGACGTTAGGAGGGTCCGTATACTCATAGATGGCTAGGAGGGTCCACGGGGTCAAATGGCTAGGATTGTCACACGTGCTTTAGGATAACCTTAAAGTGCTACTGATACTCTCGATGGCTGGGAGGGTGCACTGGGTCAGATGACGCAAGGAGGTCCGATACTCCCGTATGGCTAGGAGGGGTCCAAGGGGGTTCCATATGGCTAGGATTGTCGACTACGCTTTAGGATGACCTAAAAGTGCTACTGATACGCCCAAAATGGCTGGGAGGGGTGTACGGGTCAGATGACGTAAGGAGGGTCCGTATAAATCCTAGATTGCTAGGAGGGGTCCACGGGAGGTCCAGAAGGCTAGGATTGTCGCACGTGCTTTAGGATGACCTAAAGTGCTACTGATACTCCGAAATGGCTGGAGGGGTGCACGTGGGTCAATGACGTAAGGAGGGTCCGTATACTCCTAGAAGGCTAGGAGGGGTCCACGGGGGTCCAGATGCTAGGATTGTCGCATGTGTTTTAGGATGACCTAAAAGTTCTACTGATACTCCTAGATGGCTTAGGATTGTCGACGTGTTTAGGATGACCTAAAAGTGCTACTGATACTCCAAAATGGCTGGGGGGTGTCCTGGGAGATGACGTAAGAGGTCCGTATAATCCTAGATTGCTAGGAGGGGTCCACGGAGTCCAAAAGTGCTAGGATTGTCGCACGTGCTTTAGGATGACCTAAAAGTGCTACTGATACTCCGAAATGGCTGGGAGGGGTGCACGTGGTCAGATGACGTAAGGAGGGTCCGTATACTCCTAGAAGGCTAGGAGGGGTCCACGGGGGTCCAGATGGCTAGGATTGTCGCACGTGCTTTAGGATGACCTAAAAGTGCTCCGATACTCCGAAATGGCTGGGAGGGGTGCACGTGGGTCATATGACATAAGGAGGGTCCGTATACTCCTAGATGGCTAGGATGGATCCACGGGGGTCAAGATGGCCAGGATTGTCCGCACGTGCTTTAGGATGACCTAAAAGTGCTACGATACTCCGAAATGGCTGGGAGGGTGCACGTGGGTCAGATGACGTATGGAGGTCCAATCTCCTAGAAGGCTAGGAGGGTCCACGGGGGTCCAGATGGATAGGAGGGTGCACGTCGTTTATGATGACGTAAAAGTGCTACTAATACTCCTAGATGGGCTGGAAGGGTGCACGTGGGTCAGATGACGTAAGGAGGATCCGTATACTCCTAGATGGCTAGGAGGGTCCACGGGGTCCAAATGGCTAAGGATTGTCGCACGTGCTTTAGGATGACTTTAAAAGTGCAACTGATACTCCTAGATGGCTGGAAGGGTGCAGGTGGGTCAGATGACCCAAGGAGGGTTGTATACTCCTGATGGCTAGGAGGGTCCACGGGGGTCCAGATGGCTAGGATTGTCGCACGTGCTTTAGAATGACCTAAAAGTGCTACTGATGCTCCGAAATGGCTGGAGGGCACGTGGGTCAGATGACGTAAGGAGGGTCCGTATACACCTAGAAGGCAGGAGGGGTCCACGGAGTCCAGATGGCTAGGAATGTCGCACATGTTTTAGGATGACCTAAAAGTGCTACTGATACTCCTAGATGGCTGAGAGGGGTGCACGTGGGTTAGATGACGTAAGGAGGGTCCGTATACTCCTAGATGGCAAGGAGGGTCCACGGGGGTCCAGATGGCTAGGATTGTCGCACGTGCTTTAGGATGACCTAAAAGTGCTACTGATACTCCTTGATGGCTGGGAGGGGTGCCCGTGGGTCAGATGACGTAAGGAGGGTCCGTATACTCCTAGATGGCCAGGAGGCGTCCACGGGGTCCAGATGGCTAGGAGGGGTGCACGTGTTTTAGGATGACGTAAAAGTGCTACTGATACTCCTAGATGGCTGGAAGGGTGCACGTGAGTCAGATGACGTAAGGAGGGTCCGTATACTCCTAGATGGCTAGGAGGGTCCACGGGTCCAAATGGCTAGGATTGTCGCACGTGCTTTAGGATGACCTTAAAGTGCAAATGATACTCCTAGATGGCTGGGAGGGTGCAACGTGGGTCAGATGACGCAAGGAGGGTCCGTAACTCCTGGATGGCTGGGAGGGGTACCCGTGGGTCAGATGACGTAAGGAGGGTCCATATCCTAGATGGCTAGGAGGGCTCCACGGGGGACCAGATGGCTAGGATTGTCGCACGTGCTTTAGGATGACCTAAAGTGCTGCTGATACTCCTAGATGGCTGGGAGGGGTGCCCGTGTGTCAGATGACGTAAGGAGGGTCCGTATCCTAGATGGCTAGGAGGGGTCCACGGGGGACCAGATGGCTAGGATTGTCGCACGTGCTTTAGGATGACCTAAAAGTGCTGCTGAGACTCCTAGATGGCTGGGAGGGGTGCCCGTGGGTCAGATGACGTAAGGAGGCTCCGTATACTCCTAGATGCCAAGGAGGGTGCACGTGTTTTAGGATGACGTAAAAGTGCTACTGATACTCCTAGATGGTTGGAAGGGTGCACGTGTTTTAGGATGACGTAAAAGTGCTACTGATACTCCTAGATGGTTGGAAGGGTGCACGTGGGTCAGATGACGTAAGGAGGGTCCGTATACTCATAGATGGCTAGGAGGGGTCCACGGGGTCCAAATGGTTAGGATTGTCACACGTGCTTTAGGATAACCTTAAAGTGCTACTGATACTCCTAGATGGCTGGGAGGGGTGCACGTGGGTCAGATGACGCAAGGAGGGTCCGTATACTCCTTGATGGCTAGGAGGGGTCCAGATGGCTAGGATTGTCGCACGTGCTTTAGGATGACCTAAGAGTGCTACTGATACTCCGAAATGGCTGGGAGGGTGCACGTGGGTCAGATGACGTAAGGAGGGTCTGTATACTCCTAGAAGGCTAGGAGGGGTCCACGGGTCCAGATGGCTAGGATTGCCGCATGTGTTTAGGATGACCTAAAAGTTCTACTGATACTCCTAGATGGCTGGGAGGGCTGCACGTGGGTCAGATGACGTAAGGAGGGTCCGTATACTCCTAGATGGCTAGGTGGGGTCCACGGGGTCCAAATGGCTAGGATTGTCGCACCTGCTTTAGGATGCCCTAAAAGTGCTACTGATACTCCGAAATGGCTGGGAGGGGTGTACGTGGGTCAGATGACATAAGGAGGGTCCGTATAATCCTAGATGGCTAGGAGGGGTCCACGGGGTCCAAATGGCTAGGATTGTCGCACGTGCTTTAGGATGACCTAAAAGTGCTACTGATACTCCGAAATGGCTGGGAGGGGTGCACGTGGGTCAGATGACGTAAGGAGGGTCCGTATACTCCTAGAAGGCTAGGAGGGGTCCACGGGGTCCAGATGGCTAGGATTGTCGCATGTGTTTTAGGATGACCTAAAGTTCTACTGATACTCCTAGATGGCTGGGAGGGCTGCACGTGGGTCAGATGACGTAAGGAGGGTCCGTATACTCCTAGATTGCTAGGAGGGGTCCACGGGGTCCAAATGGCTAGGATTGTCGCGCGTGCTTTAGGATGACCTAAAAGTGCTACTGATACTCCGAAATGGCTGGGAGGGGTGTACGTGGGTCAGATGACATAAGGAGGGTCCGTATAATCCTAGATGGCTAGGAGGGTCCACGGGGGTCCAGATTGCTAGGATTGTCGCACGTGCTTTAGGATGACCTAAAAGTGCTCTGATACTCCGAAATGGCTGGGAGGGGTGCACGTGGGTCATATGACATAAGGAGGGTCCGTATACTCCTAGATGGCTAGGATGGATCCACGGGGGTCAAGATGGCCAGGATTGTCGCACGTGCTTTAGGATGACCTAAAAGTGCTACGGATACTCCTAGATGCTGGGAGGGGTGCACGTGGGTCAGATGACGTATGGAGGGTCCATATACTCCTAGAAGGCTAGGAGGGGTCCACGGGGGTCCAGATGGATAGGAGGGTGCACGTCGTTTATGATGACGTAAAAGTGCTACTAATACTCCTAGATGGCTGGAAGGGTGCACGTGGGTCAGATGACGTAAGGAGGATCCGTATACTCCTAGATGGCTAGGAGGGGTCCACGGGGTCCAAATGGCTAGGATTGTCGCACGTGCTTTAGGATGACTTTAAAGTGCAACTGATACTCCTAGATGGCTGGAAGGGTGCAGGTGGGTCAGATGACGCAAGGAGGGTCCGTATACTCCTGGATGGCTAGAGGGGTCCACGGGGGTCCAGATGGCTAGGTTTGTCGCACGTGCTTTAGGATGACCTAAAAGTGCTACTGATACTCCGAAATGGCTGGGAGGGGTGCACGTGGGTCAGATGACGTAAGGAGGGTCCGTATACACCTAGAAGGCTAGGAGGGGTCCACGGGAGTCCAGATGGCTAGGAATGTCGCACATGTTTTAGGATGACCTAAAAGTGCTACTGATACTCCTAGATGGCTGAGAGGGGTGCACGTGGGTTAGATGACGTAAGGAGGGTCCGTATACTCCTAGATGGCAAGGAGGGTCCACGGGGGTCCAGATGGCTAGGATTGTCGCACGTGCTTTAGGATGACCTAAAAGTGCTACTGATACTCCTTGATGGCTGGGAGGGGTGCCCGTGGGTCAGATGACGTAAGGAGGGTCCGTATACTCCTAGATGGCTAGGAGGCGTCCACGGGGGTCCAGATGGCTAGGAGGGGTGCACGTGTTTTAGGATGACGTAAAAGTGCTACTGATACTCCTAGATGGCTGGAAGGGTGCACGTGAGTCAGATGACGTAAGGAGGGTCCGTATACTCCTAGATGGCTAGGAGGGGTCCACGGGTCCAAATGGCTAGGATTGTCGCACGTGCTTTAGGATGACCTTAAAGTGCAACTGATACTCCTAGATGGCTGGGAGGGGTGCACGTGGGTCAGATGACGCAAGGAGGGTCCGTATACTCCTGGATGGCTGGGAGGGGTACCCGTGGGTCAGATGACGTAAGGAGGTCCGTATCCTAGATGGCTAGGAGGGGTCCACGGGGGACCAGATGGCTAGGATTGTCGCACGTGCTTTAGGATGACCTAAAAGTGCTGCTGATACTCCTAGATGGCTGGGAGGGGTGCCCGTGTGTCAGATGACGTAAGGAGGGTCCGTATCCTAGATGGCTAGGAGGGGTCCACGGGGACCAGATGGCTAGGATTGTCGCACGTGCTTTAGGATGACCTAAAAGTGCTGCTGATACTCCTAGATGGCTGGGAGGGGTGCCCGTGGGTCAGATGACGTAAGGAGGCTCCGTATACTCCTAGATGCCAAGGAGGGGTGCACGTGTTTTTAGGATGACGTAAAAGTGCTACTGATACTCCTAGATGGATGGAAGGGTGCACGTGGGTCAGATGACGTAAGGAGGGTCCGTATACTCATAGATGGCTAGGAGGGGTCCACGGGGTCCAAATGGTTAGGATTGTCACACGTGCTTTAGGATAACCTTAAAGTGCTACTGATACTCCTAGATGGCTGGGAGGGGTGCACGTGGGTCAGATGACGCAAGGAGGGTCCGTATACTCCTGATGGCTAGGAGGGGTCCAAGGGGGTCCAGATGGCTAGGATTGTTGCACGTGCTTTAGGATGACCTAAAAGTGCTACTGATACTCCAAAATGGCTGGGAGGGTGTACGTGGGTCAGATGACGTAAGGAGGGTCCGTATAATCCTAGATTGCTAGGAGGGGTCCAGATGGCTAGGATTGTCGCACGTGCTTTAGGATGACCTAAGAGTGCTACTGATACTCCGAAATGGCTGGGAGGGGTGCACGTGGGTCAGATGACGTAAGGAGGGTCTGTATACTCCTAGAAGGCTAGGAGGGGTCCACGGGGGTCCAGATGGCTAGGATTGCCGCATGTGTTTTAGGATGACCTAAAAGTTCTACTGATACTCCTAGATGCTGGGAGGGCTGCACGTGGGTCAGATGACGTAAGGAGGGTCCGTATACTCCTAGATGGCTAGGAGGGGTCCACGGGGTCCAATGGCTAGGATTGTCGCACCTGCTTTAGGATGCCCTAAAAGTGCTACTGATACTCCGAAATGGCTGGGAGGGGTGTACGTGGGTCAGATGACATAAGGAGGGTCCGTATAATCCTAGATGGCTAGGAGGGGTCCACGGGGGTCCAGATGGCTAGGATTGTCGCACGTGCTTTAGGATGACCTAAAAGTGCTACTGATACTCCGAAATGGCTGGGAGGGGTGCCCGTGGGTCAGATGACGTAAGGAGGGTCCGTATACTCCTAGATGGCTAGGAGGCGTCCACGGGGGTCCAGATGGCTAGGAGGGGTGCACGTGTTTTAGGATGACGTAAAAGTGCTACTGATACTCCTAGATGGCTGGAAGGGTGCACGTGAGTCAGATGACGTAAGGAGGGTCCGTATACTCCTAGATGGCTAGGAGGGGTCCACGGGGTCCAAATGGCTAGGATTGTCGCACGTGCTTTAGGATGACCTTAAAGTGCAACTGATACTCCTAGATGGCTGGGAGGGGTGCACGTGGGTCAGATGACGCAAGGAGGGTCCGTATACTCCTGGATGGCTGGGAGGGGTACCCGTGGGTCAGATGACGTAAGGAGGGTCCGTATCCTAGATGGCTAGGAGGGGTCCACGGGGGACCAGATGGCTAGGATTGTCGCACGTGCTTTAGGATGACCTAAAAGTGCTGCTGATACTCCTAGATGGCTGGGAGGGGTGCCCGTGTGTCAGATGACGTAAGGAGGGTCCGTATCCTAGATGGCTAGGAGGGGTCCACGGGGGACCAGATGGCTAGGATTGTTGCACGTGCTTTAGGATGACCTAAAAGTGCTGCTGACTCCTAGATGGCTGGGAGGGGTGCCCGTGGGTCAGATGACGTAAGGAGGGTCCGTATACTCCTAGATGCCAAGGAGGGTGCACGTGTTTTAGGATGACGTAAAAGTGCTACTGATACTCCTAGATGGTTGGAAGGGTGCACGTGGGTCAGATGACGTAAGGAGGGTCCGTATACTCATAGATGGCTAGGAGGGGTCCACGGGTCCAAATGGCTAGGATTGTCACACGTGCTTTAGATAACCTTAAAGTGCTACTGATACTCCTAGATGGCTGGGAGGGGTGCACGTGGGTCAGATGACGCAAGGAGGGTCCGTATACTCCTGGATGGCAAGGAAGGGTCCAAGGGGGTCCAGCTGGCTAGGATTGTTGCACGTGCTTTAGGATGACCTAAAAGTGCTACTGATACTCCAAAATGGCTGGGAGGGGTGTACGTGGGTCAGATGACGTAAGGAGGGTCCGTATAATCCTAGATTGCTAGGAGGGGTCCACGGGGGTCCAGATGGCTAGGATTGTCGCACGTGCTTTAGGATGACCTAAGAGTGCTACTGATACTCCGAAATGGCTCGGAGGGGTGCACGTGGGTCAGATGACGTAAGGAGGGTCTGTATACTCCTAGAAGGCTAGGAGGGGTCCACGGGGGTCCAGATGGCTAGGATTGCCGCATGTGTTTTAGGATGCCCTAAAAGTTCTACTGATACTCCTAGATGGCTGGGAGGGCTGCACGTGGGTCAGATGACGTAAGGAGGGTCCGTATAATCCTAGATGGCTAGGAGGGGTCCACGGGGGTCCAGATGGCTAGGATTCTCGCACGTGCTTTAGGATGACCTAAAAGTGCTACTGATACTCCGAAATGGCTGGGAGGGTGCACGTGGGTCATATGACATAAGGATGCTGGGAGGGGCTGGCTAAGACGTGGGTAACACACAAGTGCTACGGATACTCCTAGATGCTGGGAGGGGTGCACGTGGGTCAGATGACGTAAGGAGGATCCGTATACTCCTAGATGGCTAGGAGGGACCACGGTGGTGAGGATATATTCATGGATCACGATGATTTTAAGTGCTTAAACTGGAAGGAAATATTAAGTCTAACTGAAGATTATTATCAGGTGAATTTATTCCTAGCTAAAAATAATACTTTGATATCTCAGAATTATATACTATCTAAATCATTATATTATTGTTTGCTTAGATTTGGCATTCATCATAATGGCGCCAGCGGGAGGAGAGGGAGGACGGCGACCACAGCACACGCGAGAACGACGACCAAGAGATGGAACACACAAGGCAGAACTGTCGAGAGGACACACTAAATCAGCCAAAGAAGCGAGACTTATATTCGTGCGATCAATACATGGCCGAGAAGTCAAGGTCGCGGGACCCAGCCCTGCTATGCGTGTCCGTCACATACCTGGCCAAGACCGAACCCTGCCATGCATGTGCGCATGTTACATGCATGCTGGCCAAGGCTTGGTGCGTAAAGGAGTAGGCTGATTAGTCCATGTCCACGTTAATTAAATGGACTAGATAATTTAATACTAGGGAAGCCCATTATGAGGAGGTAATTAACCGACCTGCGTGTTGGTTCGTTTTGTCCGGCTATATATAGCCCTCGCCTGCGGATTGTAAAGGAGACCACGTTTAGATAAAACCCTAGTTTCTAGTTGAACAGCGAAAGCTTTCCTCTGAAATTATACATCTCCAATTCGTATCGATCTGGAGAGGTGAACATCAATTGAAGTGTGATCTGTTCTTTCCATTGGGAATTAGTAGATTGCAATTATACCGTTTCGTGGTCGACGGCTACGTGCGCAAGTGTGTGAAGTCGTGAATATCCGAAGGGTAGAGAGCTGCTGCATTGGCATCAGGGATCTAGCGAGGAGAGTTCATCGGTGACACCAAGTTATCCATCATCCAACGACGTGCTCAACGAGAAGATCGGGCCACCCCATATCATCTTGGTATCAGATTTCTGGGTTTACTCGGTGAGTATCCACCAATTTATCCCTAGATTAGTTTATTTTCGTCCTATACAGAAAAAGCCCCACAAAAATATTTGCCATAGCCTAGATTGCATCGGTTCATCACGTTTAGTTGCTGATCGTGTTTCTTTTTGCATCACTTTTCTTCCGATCTGGTTGTTGCGTCTAGGTTTCTGGGTCAGTTTGTTTTGTCGTCGGAGTCCTGGTCAGTTTTTGTTTCGTCTTTTCGGAAGTCGCTGCGTCCTCGCACGCCCAAGAATATCTCGTTCGCCATTTTGTGTCGCTGGTCCGTGTCGAGTCCTGCCGCGCTGATCGTAGCTGAGTTTGGTAATTTTTTCCTCCCGCATACGCGAGTCCCTTGGCGAGTTGTTCCTTGCCGCGTCCGTTTCCTTGTCTCAGTCCGTTACGTTTTGTCTTTCCCATCTATTTGTTTATTCCTTCCATCCTCTGATCAGCCGTATAAGCCAATCAATCTTTTTGTGTAGAACCTACCTAACGAGACTAGCTAATCCTGTTGGCTCTTTGGGCTGCTCACGTATTGGCTTGTAAAGTGCAGATTTTTTTATTCTTTCGGCAATTCTGTTCGCTCCCGTGAGATTGTGTGGTGTAAAAAAAAAAAAAACAGTGGTACAAAAAATATCGAAAATACAGTACCGTGAAAAAAAAAAGAGAGGAAACGAAAACAGTTCGGAAATACTGTAGCAACAGTACCGCGAGGAAAAAATTGGTTGAATATTATTTTAATCTCAGTTCTGTTGGGAGCTACTGCCTTGCACTAAATAGTTTTGAGCAATCTTGTGCCCTTATCATTGAGCTTTTTGCTAGCGTCTCTCCTGTGCATTGCAACACGAGCATTTCTCCGACATATATAATTTTATCAGCTCATCCCTATAGTTGCAACTGCCCCATTTTTCTCCACCGTGTGTGTTTCCGGGTATTTCCGTGTCATACGATCAGCACTAGGTTTGATGAATTGGTGTTGTTTGGTCTCCCTACCTACAGCTTCACCATAAATAACCCTGCTTTGCCGTGTGACTGTTCTTATACCTGATATTCACTTCATCACATCCGTGCATTTAGTCATCTCCACGACCGGGTACGCATTGCTATTCACTTTGGAACTTTCAGATTATTTCTTGTTGTTCTGAGTGAGCTGTGAGAGTAGCTGCCATCACGATTTTATGTACTAACAATGGTTGATCCTATAAGGGAAAAGCCATTACCGTCGTATTCTTTGTGCATGATAAATTCTGGGAAGAGGATTCTAGTGGGATACCTGTGTCAGCTCTGTTCCACTTTACCGCGGACATAGAAGGTAGCCATGCTGCTATTACACTTGATAAGTGTTCTCGGTATGATTTGGTTAGTATTGAGGTGGTTGAAAATTTGCAGTTAGTTCCAACGAAACTTAAGCAACCATTTATGTTAACTACTAATGATGATGCACTTCACATTACTCTTGCTGTTTCTGTTCCGTTAACCATTAATGGTCATACGGAGAGAATTTTTTTGTTACGTCATTCCTCGAGCGTTTACTTGTTGTCATCTTATGTTGAGTGAAAAGTGGTGCAACAGATTTAAGGTTGATTTTGTTAGCTACTATCCTGATGTACAATTTTTTTGGACCACTAAGAAAGATTGGATAATACATGCTTCGCTTGAAAACTTTCAGAGGGTTAGGAATCAAAACCTATGCGCTCCTATAATTCCCATGACTAAATCAAGTGAACGTGTAGGCATAAAGGATGAGAGATTGAGAGTTGTGGAAAATGTGAGAGTAGAAATTAAGGAGACATGTGAGGTTATTTCTACTAATGTAATCATGTCTACCTCTAGTGTTGTGTCTTGTGATATGCAGGTTGCTTTTGAAGAAAGGGAGCCACCTATAGTACAACCTGCATCACAACTTACATCTGAGGAGCATGCCATTGTTCCTAGTGTTGTTCCTTGTGCTATGCAGGTTGCTTTTGAAGAAAGGGAGCCCTCGCTTGTACAACCTGCATCACTACTTCAGGAAGATGAATCATTACCTACTACATCTGAGGAGATTGCCATTGCTATGGGTACTGATTTGGAGCTGCCGCCAACAAGCGCGACATTTTGTGAGTCTAATAATTTGTTGGTTGATTCCTGTGATATAACGAGCATACATATTTCAGCACCACGTGGTGATTTACAAATTTCGAATTATGATCATGTGGTTCTGATTACACATAAGGAAATGCTTGCTAAAATTCCACTTGATACAATTCTTTATTATATCATGCTAGAGAAACCTATGATATGAGTTGTGCTATGAATAAGATTTCCGAAATTTCATATTTAAATTCTAGCACCTATGCCAATTGTTTCACTTTTAATTTAATTGGTGAATATAGCATGAATGATAATTTTTTGGTTGATCATATATGCATTACTTGTGATAAAAGCTGAAATGAAACTTGTGTATTCAGCCATGTATGCTATGTGCGGAACTGTTTTTGTTTTGGGGCCGTACAACATATTCGAGATATTATGAAAATAGGTTCTGATCTCGTTCATATTCTATTGTTAATAGATTTGAATCTGTTTTCTCAAATATGTGTTGTTTGTCTCAAAACTTGTTGGTTAGGTGTACTGATCCGTGCTTCACTTATACTTGCAATTTTAGTTGCGTATTATATATTCAGATTAATCATCGTGTCAAGCAAAATGGTTCAACATGCTATATATACATGTACTATGCGTATACGTTGTTCTTTTTGTTTCTTCCACTTTCAGCTTATACAAAGCCGCGGACGGCTTTTCTTGAAGAAAGGGAGGATGGTGAGGATATATTCATGGATCACGATGATTTTAAGTGCTTAAACTGGAAGGAAATATTAAGTCTAACTGAAGATTATTATCAGGTGAATTTATTCCTAGCTAAAAATAATACTTTGATATCTCAGAATTATACTATCTAAATCATTGTATTATTGTTTGCTTAGATTTGGCATACATCATAATGGCGCCGGCGGGAGGAGAGGGAGGACGGCGACCACAGCACACGCGAGAACGACGACCAAGAGATGGAAAACACACAAGGCAGAACTGTCGAGAGGACACACTAAATCAGCCAAAGAAGCGAGACTTATATTCGTGCGATCAATACATGGCCGAGAAGTCAAGGTCGCGGGACCCAGCCCTGCTATGCGTGTCCGTCACATACATGCTGGCCAAGACCGAACCCTGCCATGCATGTGCGCATGTTACATGCATGCTGGCCAAGGCTTGGTGCGTAAAGGAGTAGGCTGATTAGTCCATGTCCACGTTAATTAAATGGGCTAGATAATTTAATACTAGGGAAGCCCATTATGAGGAGGTCATTAACCGACCTGCGTGTTGGTTCGTTTTGTCCGGCTATATATAGCCCTCGCCTGTAGATTGTAAAGGAGACCACGTTTAGATAAAACCCTAGTTTCTAGTTGAACAGTGAAAGCTTTCCTCTGAAATTATACATCTCCAATTCGTATCGATCTGGCGAGGTGAACATCAATTGAAGTGTGATGTTCTTTCCATTGGGAATTAGTAGATTGCAATTATACCGTTCGTGGTCGACGGCTACGTGCGCAAGTGTGTGAAGTCGTGAATATCCGAAGGGTAGAGAGCTGCTGCATTGGCATCAGGGATCTAGCGAGGAGAGTTCATCGGTGACACCAAGTTATCCATCATCCAACGACGTGCTCAACGAGAAGATCGGGCCACCCCATATCACACGGGTCCAAATGGCTAGGATTGTCGCACGTGCTTTAGGATGACCTTAAAGTGCAACTGATACTCCTAGATGGCTGGGAGGGGCACGTGGGTCAGATGACGCAGGAAGGGTCCGTATACTCCTGGATGGCTAGGAGGGGTCCACGGGGGTCCAGATGGCTAGGATTGTCGCACGTGCTTTAGGATGACCTAAAAGTGCAACTGATACTCCGAAATGGCTGGGAGGGGTGTACGTGGGTCAGATGACATAAGGAGGGTCCGTATAATCCTAGATGGCTAGGAGGGGTCCACGGGGGTCCAGATGGCTAGGATTGTCGCACGTGCTTTAGGATGACCTAAAAGTGCTACTGATACTCCGAAATGGCTGGGAGGGGTGCACGTGGGTCAGATGACGTAAGGAGGGTCCGTATACACCTAGAAGGCTAGGAGGGGTCCACGGGAGTCCAGATGGCTAGAAATGTCGCACGTGTTTTAGGATGACCTAAAAGTGCTACTGATACTCCTGATGGCTGAGAGGGGTGCACGTGGGTCAGATGACGTAAGGAGGGTCCGTATACTCCTAGATGGCAAGGAGGGTCCACGGGGGTCCAGATGGCTAGGATTGTCGCACGTGCTTTAGGATGACCTAAAAGTGCTACTGATACTCCTTGATGGCTGGGAGGTGTGCCCGTGGGTCAGATGACGTAAGGAGGGTCCGTATACTCCTAAATGGCAAGGAGGGTGCACGTGTTTTAGGATGACGTAAAAGTGCTACTGATACTCCTAGATGGTTGGAAGGGTGCACGTGGGTCAGATGACGTAAGGAGGGTCCGTATACTCATAGATGGCTAGGAGGGGTCAACGGGGTCCAAATGGCTAGGATTGTCACACGTGTTTTAGGATAACCTTAAAGTGCTACTGATACTCCTAGATGGCTGGGAGGGGTGCACGTGGGTCAGATGACGCAAGGAGGGTCCGTATACTCCTGGATGGCTAGGAGGGGTCCAGATGGCTAGGATTGTCGCACGTGCTTTAGGATGACCTAAAAGTGCTACTGATACTCCAAAATGGCTGGGAGGGGTACGTGGGTCAGGTGACGTAAGAAGGGTCCGTATAATCCTAGATTGCTAGGAGGGGTCCACGGGGTCCAGATGGCTAGGATTGTCGCACGTGCTTTAGGATGACCTAAAAGTGCTACTGATACTCCGAAATGGCTGGTAGGGGTGCACGTGGGTCAGATGACGTAAGGTGGGTCCGTATACTCCTAGAAGGCTAGGAGGGGTCCACGGGGGCCCAGATGGCTAGGATTGTCGCATGTGTTTTATGATGACCTAAAAGTTCTACTGATACTCATAGATGGCTGGGAGGGCTGCACGTGGGTCAGATGACGTAAGGAGGGTCCGTATACTCCTAGATGGCTAGGAGGGGTCCACGGGGTCCAGATGGCTAGGATTGTCGCACGTGCTTTAGGATGACCTAAAAGTGCTACTGATACTCCGAAATGGCTGGGAGGGGTGTACGTGGGTCAGATGACATAAGGAGGGTCCGTATAATCCTAGATGGCTAGGAGGGGTCCACGGGGGTCCAGATGGCTAGGATTGTCGCACGTGCTTTAGGATGACCTAAAAGTGCTACTGATACTCCGAAATGGCTGGGAGGGGTGCACGTGGGTCATATGACATAAGGAGGGTCCGTATACTCCTAGATGGCTAGGATGGATCCACGGGGGTCAAGATGGCCAGGATTGTCGCACGTGCTTTAGGATGACCTAAAAGTGCTACGGATACTCCTAGATGCTGGGAGGGGTGCACGTGGGTCAGATGACGTATGGAGGGTCCGTATACTCCTAGAAGGCTAGGAGGGGTCCACGGGGGTCCAGATGGCTAGGAGGGTGCACGTGGTTTATGATGACGTAAAAGTGCTACTGATACTCCTAGATGGCTGGAAGGGTGCACGTGGGTCAGATGACGTAAGGAGGATCCGTATACTCCTAGATGGCTAGGAGGGGTCCACGGGGTCCAAATGGTTAGGATTGTCGCTCGTGCTTTAGGATGACCTTAAAGTGCAACTGATACTCCTAGATGGCTGGGAGGGGTGCACGTGGGTCAGATGACGCAAGGAGGGTCCGTATACTCCTGGATGGCTAGGAGGGGTCCACGGGGGTCCAGATGGATAGGATTGTCGCACGTGTTTTAGGATGACCTAAAAGTGCAACTGATACTCCGAAATGGCTGGGAGGGGTGTACGTGGGTCAGATGACATAAGGAGGGTCCGTATAATCCTAGATGGCTAGGAGGGGTCCACGGGGCCAGATGGCTAGGATTGTCGCACGTGCTATAGGATGACCTAAAAGTGCTACTGATACTCCTTGATGGCTGGAAGGGTGCACGTGGGTCAGATGACGTAAGGAGGGTCCGTATACTCCTAGATGGCTAGGAGGGGTCCACGGGTCCAAATGGCTAGGATTGTCGCACGTGCTTTAGGATGACCTTAAAGTGCAACTGATACTCCTAGATGGCTGGGAGGGGTGCACGTGGGTCAGATGACGCAAGGAGGCTCTGTATACTCCTGGATGGCTGGGAGGGGTACCCGTGGGTCAGATGACGTAAGGAGGGTCCGTATACTCCTAGATGGCAAGGAGGGTCCACGGGGGACCAGATGGCTAGGATTGTCGCACGTGCTTTAGGATGACCTAAAAGTGCTACTGATACTCCGAAATGGCTGGTAGGGTGCACGTGGGTCATATGACATAAGGAGGGTCCGTATACTCCTAGATGGCTAGGATGGATCCACGGGGTCAAGATGGCCAGGATTGTCGCACGTGCTTTAGGATGACCTAAAAGTGCTACGGATACTCCTAGATGCTGGGAGGGATGCACGTGGGTCAGATGACGTATGGAGGGTCCGTATACTCCTAGAAGGCTAGGAGGGGTCCACGGGGGTCCAGATGGCTAGGAGGGTGCACGTGGTTTATGATGACGTAAAAGTGCTACTGATACTCCTAGATGGCTGGAAGGGTGCGCGTGGGTCAGATGACGTAAGGAGGATCCGTATACTCCTAGATGGCTAGGAGGGGTCCACGGGGTCCAAATGGCTAGGATTGTCGCACGTGCTTTAGGATGACCTAAAAGTGCTACGGATACTCCTAGATGCTGGGAGGGGTGCACGTGGGTCAGATGACGTATGGAGGGTCCATATACTCCTAGAAGGCTAGGAGGGGTCCACGGGGTCCAGATGGCTAGGAGGGTGCACGTCGTTCATGATGACGTAAAAGTGCTACTAATACTCCTTGATGGCTGGAAGGGTGCACGTGGGTCAGATGACGTAAGGAGGATCCGTATACTCCTAGATGGCTAGGAGGGTCAACGGGGTCCAAATGGCTAGGATTGTCACACGTGTTTTAGGATAACCTTAAAGTGCTACTGATACTCCTAGATGGCTGGGAGGTGTGCCCGTGGGTCAGATGACGTAAGGAGGGTCCGTATACTCCTAAATGGCAAGGAGGGGTGCACGTGTTTTAGGATGACGTAAAAGTGCTACTGATACTCCTAGATGGTTGGAAGGGTGCACGTGGGTCAGATGACGTAAGGAGGGTCCGTATACTCATAGATGGCTAGGAGGGGTCAACGGGGTCCAAATGGCTAGGATTGTCACACGTGTTTTAGGATAACCTTAAAGTGCTACTGATACTCCTAGATGGCTGGGAGGGGTGCACGTGGGTCAGATGACGCAAGGAGGGTCCGTATACTCCTGGATGTCTAGGAGGGGTCCAAGGGGGTCCAGATGGCTAGGATTGTCGCACGTGCTTTAGGATGACCTAAAAGTGCTACTGATACTCCAAAATGGCTGGGAGGGGTGTACATGGGTCAGTGACGTAAGAAGGGTCCGTATAATCCTAGATTGCTAGGAGGGGTCCACGGGGGTCCAGATGGCTAGGATTGTCGCACGTGCTTTAGGATGACCTAAAAGTGCTACTGATACTCCGAAATGGCTGGTAGGGGTGCACGTGGGTCAGATGACGTAAGGTGGGTCCGTATACTCCTAAAACTAGGAGGGGTCCACGGGGGTCCAGATGGCTAGGATTGTCGCATGTGTTTTTTGATGACCTAAAAGTTCTACTGATACTCATAGATGGCTGGGAGGGCTGCACGTGGGTCAGATGACGTAAGGAGGGTCCGTATACTCCTAGATGGCTAGGAGGGGTCCACGGGGTCCAAATGGCTAGGATTGTCGAACGTGCTTTAGGATGACCTAAAAGTGCTACTGATACTCCGAAATGGCTGGGAGGGGTGTACGTGGGTCAGATGACATAAGGAGGGTCCGTATAATCCTAGATGGCTAGGAGGGTCCACGGGGGTCCAGATGGCTAGGATTGTCGCACGTGCTTTAGGATGACCTAAAGTGCTACTGATACTCCGAAATGGCTGGGAGGGGTGCACGTGGATCATATGACATAAGGAGGTCCGTATACTCCTAGATGGCTAGGATGGATCCACGGGGGTCAAGATGGCCAGGATTGTCGCACGTGCTTTAGGATGACCTAAAAGTGCTACGGATACTCCTAGATGCTGGGAGGGGTGCACGTGGGTCAGATGACGTATGGAGGGTCCGTATACTCCTAGAAGGCTAGGAGGGTCCACGGGGGTCCAGATGGCTAGGAGGGTGCACGTGGTTTATGATGACGTAAAAGTGCTACTGATACTCCTAGATGGCTGGAAGGGCACGTGGGTCAGATGACGTAAGGAGGATCCGTATACTCCTAGATGGCTAGGAGGGGTCCACGGGGTCCAAATGGTTAGGATTGTCGCTCGTGCTTTAGGATGACCTTAAAGTGCAACTGATACTCCTAGATGGCTGGGAGGGGTGCACGTGGGTCAGATGACGCAAGGAGGGTCCGTATACTCCTGGATGGCTAGGAGGGTCCACGGGGGTCCAGATGGATAGGATTGTCGCACGTGTTTTAGGATGACCTAAAAGTGCAACTGATACTCCGAAATGGCTGGGAGGGGTGTACGTGGGTCAGATGACATAAGGAGGGTCCGTATAATCCTAGATGGCTAGGAGGGGTCCACGGGGTCCAGATGGCTAGGATTGTCGCACGTGCTTTAGGATGACCTAAAAGTGCTACTGATACTCCGAAATTGCTGGGAGGGGTGCACGTGGGTCAGATGACGTAAGGAGGGTCCGTATACTCCTGGATGGCTAGGAGGGGTCCACGGGTCTAAATGGCTAGGATTGTCGCACGTGCTTTAGGATGACCTTAAAGTGCAACTGATACTCCTAGATGGCTGGAGGGTGCACGTGGGTCAGATGACGTAAGGAGGGTCCGTATACACCTAGAAGGCTAGGAGGGGTCCACGGGAATCCAGATGGCTAGGAATGCGCACATGTTTAGGATGACCTAAAAGTGCTACTGATACTCCTAGATGGCTGAGAGGGGTGCACGTGGGTCAGATGACGTAAGGAGGGTCCGTATACTCCTAGATGGCAAGGAGGGTCCACGGGGGTCCAGATGGCTAGGATTGTCGCACGTGCTTTAGGATGACCTAAAAGTGCTACTGATACTCCTTGATGGCTGGGAGGGTGCCCGTGGGTCAGATGACGTAAGGAGGGTCCGTATACTCCTAGATGGCTAGGAGGCGTCCACGGGGGTCCAGATGGCTAGGAGGGGTGCACGTGTTTTAGGATGACGTAAAAGTGCTACTGATACTACTAGATGGCTGGAAGGGTGCACGTGGGTCAGATGACTAAGGAGGGTCCGTATACTCCTAGATGGCTAGGAGGGGTCCACGGGTCCAAATGGCTAGGAATGTCGCACGTGCTTTAGGATGACCTTAAAGTGCAACTGATACTCCTAGATGGCTGGGAGGGGTGCACGTGGGTCAGATGACGCAAGGAGGCTCCGTATACTCCTAGATGGCTGGAGGGGTACCCGGGGTCAGATGACATAAGGAGGGTCCGTATACTCCTAGATGGTAAGGAGGTCCACGGGGGACCAGATGGCTAGGATTGTCGCACGTGCTTTAGGATGACCTAAAAGTGCTACTGATACTCCGAAATGGCTGGGAGGGGTGCACGTGGGTCAATGACGTATGGAGGGTCCGTATACTCCTAGAAGGCTAGGAGGGGTCCACGGGGGTCCAGATGGCTAGGAGGGTGCACGTGGTTTATGATGACGTAAAAGTGCTACTGATACTCCTAGATGGCTGGAAGGGTGCACGTGGGTCAGATGACGTAAGGAGGATCCGTATACTCCAGATGGCTAGGAGGGTCCACGGGGTCCAAATGGTTAGGATTGTCGCTCGTGCTTTAGGATGACCTTAAAGTGCAACTGATACTCCTAGATGGCTGGGAGGGGTGCACGTGGGTCAGATGACGCAAGGAGGGTCCGTATACTCCTGGATGGCTAGGAGGGGTCCACGGGGGTCCAGATGGATAGGATTGTCGCACGTGTTTTAGGATGACCTAAAAGTGCAACTGATACTCCGAAATGGCTGGAGGGGTGTACGTGGGTCAGATGACATAAGGAGGGTCCGTATAATCCTATGGCTAGGAGGGGTCCACGGGGTCCAGATGGCTAGGATTGTCGCACGTGCTTAGGATGACCTAAAAGTGCTACTGATACTCCGAAATTGCTGGGAGGGGTGCACGTGGGTCAGATGACGTAAGGAGGGTCCGTATACTCCTAGATGCTAGGAGGGGTCCACGGGGTCTAAATGGCTAGGATTGTCGCACGTGCTTTAGGATGACCTTAAAGTGCAACTGATACTCCTAGATGGCTGGGAGGGTGCACGTGGGTCAGATGACGCAAGGAGGGTCCGTATACTCCTGGATGGCTGGGAGGGGTACCCGTGGGTCAGATGACGTAAGGAGGGTCCGTATCCTAGATGGCTAGAGGGGTCCACGGGGGACCAGATGGCTAGGATTGTCGCACGTGCTTTAGGATGACCTCAAAGTGCTACTGATACTCCGAAATGCTGGAGGGTGCACGTGGGTCATATGACATAAGGAGGGTCCGTATACTCCTAGATGGCTAGGATGGATCCACGGGGTCAAGATGGCCAGGATTGTCGCACGTGCTTTAGGATGACCTAAAAGTGCTACGGATACTCCTAGATGCTGGGAGGGATGCACGTGGGTCAGATGACGTATGGAGGGTCCGTATACTCCTAGAAGGCTAGGAGGGTCCACGGGGTCCAGATGGCTAGGAGGTGTACGTGGTTTATGATGACGTAAAAGTGCTACTGATACTCCTAGATGGCTGGAAGGGTGCACGTGGGTCAGATGACGTAAGGAGGATCCGTATACTCCTAGATGGCTAGGAGGGTCCACGGGTCCAAATGGCTAGGATTGTCGCACGTGCTTTAGGATGACCTAAAAGTGCTACGGATACTCCTAGATGCTGGGAGGGTGCACGTGGGTCAGATGACGTATGGAGGGTCCATATACTCCTAGAAGGCTAGGAGGGGTCCACGGGGTCCAGATGGCTAGGAGTGCACGTCGTTTATGATGACGTAAAAGTGCTACTAATACTCCTAGATGGCTGGAAGGGTGCACGTGGTCAGATGACGTAACAAGGATCCGTATACTCCTAGATGCTAGGAGGGGTCCACGGGTCCAAATGGCTAGGATTGTTGCACGTGCTTAGTGACTTAAAGTGCAACTGATACTCCTAGATGGCTGGGAGGGTGCACGTGGTCAGATGACGCAAGGAGGGTCCGTATACTCCTGGATGGCTAGGAGGGGTCCACGGGGTCCAGATGGCTAGATGTCGCACGTGCTTTTAGGATGACCTAAAAGTGCTACTGATACTCCGAAATGGCTGGGAGGGTGCACGTGGGTCAGATGACGTAAGGAGGGTCCGTATACACCTAGAAGGCTAGGAGGGGTCCACGGGAATCCAGATGGCTAGGAATGTCGCACATGTTTTAGGATGACCTAAAAGTGCTACTGATACTCCTAGATGGCTGAGAGGGGTGCACGTGGGTCAGATGACGTAAGGAGGGTCCGTATACTCCTAGATGGCAAGGAGGGTCCACGGGGTCCAGATGGCTAGGATTGTCGCACGTGCTTTAGGATGACCTAAAAGTGCTACTGATACTCCTTGATGGCTGGGAGGGGTGCCCGTGGGTCAGATGACGTAAGGAGGGTCCGTATACTCCTAGATGGCTAGAAGGGTCCACGGGGTCCAGATGGCTAGGAGGGTGCACGTGGTTTAGATGACGTAAAAGTGCTACTGATACTACTAGATGGCTGGAAGGTGCACGTGGGTCAGATGACGTAAGGAGGTCCGTATACTCCTAGATGGCTAGGAGGGGTCCACGGGGTCCAATGGTTAGGATTGTCGCTCGTGCTTTAGGATGACCTTAAAGTGCAACTGATACTCCTAGATGGCTGGGAGGGGTGCACGTGGTCAGATGACGCAAGGAGGGTCCGTATACTCCTGGATGGCTAGGAGGGGTCCACGGGGTCCAGATGGATAGGATTGTCGCACGTGTTTTAGGATGACCTAAAAGTGCAACTGATACTCCGAAATGGCTGGGAGGGGTGTACGTGGGTCAGATGACATAAGGAGGGTCCGTATAATCCTAGATGGCTAGGAGGGGTCCACGGGTCCAGATGGCTAGGATTGTCGCACGTGCTATAGGATGAACTAAAAGTGCTACTGATACTCCGAAATTGCTGGGAGGGGTGCACGTGGGTCAGATGACGTAAGGGGTCCGTATACTCCTAGATGGCTAGGAGGGGTCCACGGGGTCTAAATGGCTAGGATTGTCGCACGTGCTTTAGGATGACCTTAAAGTGCAACTGATACTCCTAGATGCTGGGAGGGTGCACGTGGGTCAGATGACGCAAGGAGGGTCCGTATACTCCTGGATGGCTGGGAGGGGTACCCGTGGGTCAGATGACGTAAGGAGGGTCCGTACCTAGATGGCTAGGAGGGTCCACGGGGGACCAGATGGCTAGGATTGTCGCACGTGCTTTAGGATGACCTCAAAGTGCTACTGATACTCCGAAATGGCTGGAGGGTGCACGTGGGTCATATGACATAAGGAGGGTCCGTATACTCCTAGAATGGCTAGGATGGATCCACGGGGTCAAGATGGCCAGGATTGTCGCACGTGCTTTAGGATGACCTAAAAGTGCTACGGATACCCTAGATGCTGGAGGGATGCACGTGGGTCAGATGACGTATGGAGGGTCCGTATACTCCTAGAAGGCTAGGAGGGGTCCACGGGGTCCAGATGGCTAGGAGGGTGTACGTGGTTTATGATGACGTAAAAGTGCTACTGATACTCCTAGATGGCTGGAAGGGTGCACGTGGGTCAGATGACGTAAGGAGGATCCGTATACTCCTAGATGGCTAGGAGGGTCCACGGGGTCCAAATGGCTAGGATTGTCGCACGTGCTTTAGGATGACCTAAAAGTGCTACGATACTCCTAGATGCTGGGAGGTGGCACGTGGGTCAGATGACGTATGGAGGGTCCATATACTCCTAGAAGGCTAGGAGGGTCCACGGGGGTCCAGATGGCTAGGAGGTGCACGTCGTTTATGATGACGTAAAAGTGCTACTAATACTCCTAGATGGCTGGAAGGGTGCATGTGGGTCAGATGACGTAAGGAGGATCCGTAACTCCTAGATGGCTAGGAGGGTCAACGGGGTCCAAATGGCTAGATTCACACGTGTTTTAGGATAACCTTAAAGTGCTACTGATACTCCTAGATGGCTGGGAGGTGTGCCCGTGGGTCAGATGACGTAAGGAGGTCCGTATACTCCTAAATGGCAAGAGGGGCACGTGTTTTAGGATGACGTAAAACTGCTACTGATACTCCTAGATGGTTGGAAGGGTGCACGTGGGTCAGATGACGTAAGGAGGGTCCGTATACTCATAGATGGCTAGGAGGGGTCAACGGGTCCAAATGGCTAGGATTGTCACACGTGTTTTAGGAAACCTTAAAGTGCTACTTGATACTCCTAATGGCTGGGAGGGGTGCACGTGGGTCAGATGACGCAAGGAGGGCCGTATACTCTCGCATGGCTAGAGGGGTCCAAGGGGGTCCAGATGGCTAGGATTGTCGCACGTGCTTTAGGATGACCTAAAAGTGCTACTGATACTCCAAAATGGCTGGAGGGGTGTACGTGGGTCAGGTGACGTAAGAAGGGTCCGTATAATCCTAGATTGCTAGGAGGGTCCACGGGGGTCCAGATGGCTAGGATGTCGCACGTGCTTTAGGATGACCTAAAAGTGCTACTGATACTCCGAAATGGCTGGTAGGGTGCACGTGGGTCAGATGACGTAAGGTGGTCCGTATACTCCTAGAAGGCAGGAGGGGTCCACGGGGGTCCAGATGGCTAGGATTGTCGCATGTGTTTTATGATGACCTAAAAGTTCTACTGATACTCATAGATGGCTGGGAGGCTGCACGTGGGTCAGATGACGTAAGGAGGTCCGTATCCTAGATGGCTAGGAGGGTCCACGGGGACCAGATGCTAGGATTGTCGCACGTGCTTTAGGATGACCTCAAAGTGCTACTGATACTCCGAAATGGCTGGGAGGGGTGCACGTGGGTCATAAGACATAAGGAGGGTCCGTATACTCCTAGATGGCTAGGATGGATCCACGGGGGTCAAGATGGCCAGGATTGTCGCACGTGCTTTAGGATGACCTAAAAGTGCTACGGATACTCCTAATGCTGGGAGGGATGCACGTGGTCAGATGACGTATGGAGGGTCCGTATACTCCTAGAAGGCTAGGAGGGGTCCACGGGGGTCCAGATGGCTAGGAGGGTGTACGTGTTTTGATGACGTAAAAGTGCTACTGATACTCCTAGATGGCTGGAAGGGTGCACGTGGGTCAGATGACGTAAGGAGGATCCGTATACTCCTAGATGGCTAGGAGGGGTCCACGGGTCCAAATGGCTAGGATTGTCGCACAGTGCTTTAGGATGACCTAAAAGTGCTACGGATACTCCTAGATGCTGGGAGGGTGCACGTGGGTCAGATGACGTATGGAGGGTCCATATACTCCTAGAAGGCTAGGAGGGGTCCACGGGGGTCCAGATGGCTAGGAGGTGCACTCGTTTATGATGACGTAAAATGCTACTAATACTCCTAGATGGCTGGAAGGGTGCACGTGGGTCAGATGACGTAACAAGGATCCGTATACTCCTAGATGGCTAGGAGGGGTCCACGGGTCCAAATGGCTAGGATTGTTGCACGTGCTTTAGTATGACTTTAAAGTGCAACTGATACTCCTAGATGGCTGGGAGGGGTGCACGTGGGTCAGATGACGCAAGGAGGGTCCGTATACTCCTGGATGGCTAGGAGGGTCCACGGGGGTCCAGATGGCTAGGATTGTCGCACGTGCTTTAGGATGACCTAAAAGTGCTACTGATACTCCGAAATGGCTGGGAGGGGTGCACGTGGGTCAGATGACGTAAGGAGGGTCCGTATACACCTAGAAGGCTAGGAGGGGTCCACGGGAATCCAGATGGCTAGGAATGTCGCACATGTTTAGATGACCTAAAAGTGCTACTGATACTCCTAGATGGCTGAGAGGGTGCACGTGGGTCAGATGACGTAAGAGGGTCCGTAACTCCTAGATGGCAAGGAGGTCCACGGGGGTCCAGATGGCTAGGATTGTCGCACGTGCTTTAGGATGACCTAAAAGTGCTACTGATACTCATTGATGGCTGGGGAGGGGTGCCCGTGGGTCAGATGACGTAAGGAGGGTCCGTATACTC
>CAMZMU010000071.1:0-187108 GCA_947311845.1 Poa pratensis
ATCGCTTCCATCATTCACAAGCTCAAGTTAGATTCTCGTTGTCTCCCTCTTCATATCATCTCCCACATGCTTGTGTACCCCTACCACTCACTCCCATTCTGCCCAAATAATCTCCAAAAAATCTCAGCCTCAAGTAACTCCAAAAGATAACACTACCACCAATTGAAATAGAAAAAACATGGATCATTGTTACTTAATTAACTAGTGTGTGCAATAATATGTACATTGCTCTATGCAAATTAAGGTTTATTAGCAGAAAATTTTGCAGTTTAGCCAAACAAAATAGTTTAAGAAAGTATTGCCACGCTTCTTGAACCAGTACACACTAAAATACAATGTGCAAGAAGTATATTTTAAGGAAGATCATATAAACATATTCATAACTCAACATTCTTTAATTTCATAAGGATTGGGGGGAAAAGGTACGACATGATAGGAAATCAAGTACTAATCGACCTTTCTTGTCCATGTTTCAATGCATCATTGAAACATGACCCACCAAGACACACATGCACACAATATAACATTTTTTTAAACCTCCAAATCATCATCACCTCTTAAAATTCTCAAATGAACAACTCAATGCTTAACAAAGACAGGGATTAATCTTAACACTAGCTAACGGCCCAATTCTCCAAGAAAACTCTTGCAATTCACAATCCATGCATGCACGATATCTCTGCAAAAGGCACTAATTAACAGACCAAAAGGATCGTCTGATCATGCATTCCCATCGATCGATCTCCTGTAACAATGTGGATTTAAATAACATGTGATTAATTAGTTCTAAGCTTACAAGGAGATAGTAGAGCTGCCATGTCTCATGGAAAGCCATGTGGTGAGAACAAGGAGGACGGCCCTCCTTGCGCTGATCTGCTCCCGCCGTCGTCGTCTCCGTGGTTCATAACGTCCATTCCCAGGTTCAGGTACACCATCCTGTTGTCCAAGCTCAGGTTCATGCTCGTGCTCGTGCCACCACCGCCGCTGTACACCCCGGAACCACCACCGCCGGGATGGTGCTCGCTGTACATCGGAGCCGCCGCATTGCCGGCCGCGTCCTCCCTGGACATGACCATGGCCGCCGACTGCACGAGCTCGAGACAGAGGCGGAGCTTGTTGGGCTCGATGTGGGTGAGCCCCGGCACAGCGCCCTTGAAGAGGAAGTCGGAGGTGAGCGTGCGTAGAATGTCGAGCGGCGTGACACCGTCGACGGTGCGCACGTTGGGGTCGGCATGGTGGTCGAGGAGCACGGCCACCATGTCCGGGCACACCATCTCGGCGGCAACGTGCAGCGGCGTCTTCCCCGCCGGCCCCGCTGGGTGGTTCACATCGGCGGCGCCCAGCTCAAGGAGGGCCTTGACAACTTCCCGGCTGCAGTTCTCGACGGCGTAGTGCAGGGCGAGGGCCTCGTCCAGGTTGAGCCCTTCGCCCATGACCATGAGCTTGACGAGCTCGACGTCAGAGGAGTCGAGAGCCCGGCGCATGCGGCGGATCTTGTGGTGGTCGTCGAGCTCGGCGGCGGAGGCCTCAACGACGGAGCCCTGGTGGTGGTGGTGCTGCTGGTGGTGGGCGAGGAAGGGGGAGCGGCGGGCCATGGATGACTTGAGGCGGAGGTCGTCGATCTTGGCTACCATGTCGAGGGGGAGGTGCTTGGCGAGCACCTCCTGCGGGAGGCCGGACTTGGCGACGAGGTGGGAGCAGGTGGTCCAGAGCTGGTGCAGGTCCTGCTTGCGCGACGCAAGGAGCACCTTCATCACGTCCTCGATCGACGCCTTCTCCACCATTCCCGCCAGCTGCTTCTGCAAATTAAACACACAACCATCACCAAAATACAAATCTAGCTCTCACTCGCTGATGCGGTGCAAGCTCAACACTCGGTTGCTCGCTCCACTTGCAAAAAGCTCACAGCTCACAGGTATGGAGTGAGTGAGCTAAAGGAAAAGAGATCTAGCTAGCTATATATGGACACATAGTGGATTGTTCCTGTGCATAAAATATAAGGTGGAGCAACAGAAGGGTGCACAGTAGTAGCATCATGGCGCTGATTGGGGATAGGATTAAAGAGATTGGGAGCAAAAAAGCTGATGAATAAAAAGAAACCCTAGAACAAAATCGCAAAATCAAAATCAAATAAAAGCAAGCAAGAAAGTGTGCATCTTTCCTGGAATGCAGAATCTCTACTTGCACTACGCACAGGCTGTGTGCTGCTCGTGCCGCAACAGTAGGAGGCGGGGCGGCAGCAAGAGGAGGAACAGTGGCAGAAAGCAAAGGAGAAATTTCCCGTTAACGAACCCTAGCTAACAAGGTCAAGAAAGCAAGGTGGGGATATGGATGGATGGATCGGGCATGAAAGAAAGATGGGTGACGGAAAGATGGATGGACAAAGAGAGAAAGAAGGCGGCAGCATGAGGAAGAAGAAAGCGCACACGTACTGACGTACCTAGATACGTACACACGCACGCGTGCACAGCCAGGCAGACGACACGACGGGTGGACGGCGACGACGAACGACGAGACAAGCTACTTCTACAGCTACTGCTACTACACTTGTGTAAGTAAGGGATGGATGATGTGCATGACTGCATGGTACAGCAGAGATCAAATCAATGTTGCTGCAGATATCAGAATGCTCGTCAATCCCAACATAACCAACCATTCTTGATCCCAACAATCGATCCTCAAAAGAAAGAGAGAAAAAGAATCAATTTTGATTTCTTGAAAAATAAATATGAACAATAGCTTGAGAAAAAAAACGAGAGAAGATGAGGTGAAGAATCGCAAGCAATTGGGAATTTGGGATTGACGATTTACCTGGGTAAGGAGGGCGAGCTCCTCGACGCCGAAGGAGCGGGCGGCGGCGAGGGTGTCGAGGGCCAGGTCGACGGCGGCAGCGCAGTGGGTGTGCCAGCACCCGCGCTCGCCGCAGCCGGGCCGGGGCTCCCCCTTCTGCGGCACCAGCGACACCTGCCCGCTGTACAGGAACTGGAGCAGCAGCAGGAACACCTCGTAGCTCACCGAGTTCACCGGTATCACAGCTCCCGGCGCCGGCGCCACCGCGGAGCCGGTGCCGCCGCCGCGCGGCGATGATGTCGATGCGCCGGAGGGGGAGCGCGGGCTCAGGTGGTCCATGAGGAGCGCGCCGGGCGCTGCGCTGGCGGCGGCGGCTGCGGCCTGGTCGGCCGCGGCACCACAGAAGAACTTGCGGAAGAAGAGGCTCCGCGCGGCGAGGATGCAGCGGTGCGCGTGCACGAGGCGGCCCTCCACGCTGAAGGTCACGTCGCTGAAGGCCTGCCCGTTGATGAGCAGGTTGAGGTAGTCCATGGACAGCGACTTGAGCGAATCGTCCATGGCCGCCGCCGCCGCCCTCCACCTCCTCGCTCGATTGGGCTAGCTAGCTTGCTAGATGGATTGGAAGAAGACGAAGCTCAGGGAGATGAGATCAGGAGAAGTAGTGGAAGCCGTTGGTGTTGCTCTGGTCCTGCTACTGGCCGCTGCTGCTGCTGCTGCTCTTGTTGTTGCCCTCCAATCTTGTGCTGCATCGCCCGATCTCTTTTGATCTTCTCTTCTGTCTGTCTGCAGTGACCACTTCTTCTCTCCCCTCTTCACTTCTGTCTCTCTCTCCCTTTCTCTCCAGTTACCCCCTTTTATTTATGCAGTAGTATTTTTTTGGAGGGTGTTGGTGCTCTCATTTCTCTCTCTAACACACACATTCTCTCTCTCTAGAGATTATATGCTTGAGATTTTTTGGGGGCTGTGTTGAGGGGAGCTATAGGTAGGAGAGGGCAATATGGGTGGCTGGGGGGCACGAATAATTGGTGGGATTAAAATGGGATGGGAGATAGAGGAAATTGACCGTACAAAATTGCACAAACAAAGCATGTATGTGTCTACACTTCAGGGGCCCGGAATAATTTAGAGAGTGTGCAATTGGTGGGGGTGGGGTGAGGCTAGGGCTGGACTAACGAGCTGCTCGGCTCGTTAAGGCTCGGCTCGTTAAGACTCGTGATCATTAAGGCTCGAATCGTTAAGCTCGTTAAGGCTAACGAGCTAAATATAAAGCTCGGCTCGGTTCGTTAAGTGTTCGCAAGCGCTCGCGAGCAGCTCGTTAAGAAAATAAATCTGAATATAGAGATGACGAGGTAATTGACGATTAACAGAAAGTAAAAGGGATTCGATGTTTCCTACATTGGTTGACCATAGATCTCGGTTGTGATATGTGCTTGCTAAAAAAAGTTGAGTCGTCACTTGTTAGGTTGCTAGTTAGATGAGATCTACCTTTAAAAAGACATGAGATTCAAATTAACGAGCTTAACGATCTGCTCGCGAGACTCGTTAGCTCGCTCGTTTAGCTCATTAGTAATAACGAGCCAAAATCATTGCTCGGCTCTGTTCGTTAGCATAACGAGCCGAGCTAAACGAGTCAACCAAACGAGTGCTCGTTGAGCTTGTCGAGCATCGAGCTTTATGTCCAGCCCTAGGTGAGGCGCCTGTGAAGAAAATTAAGTGTTCCATGCTTTGACTGATGCAAAGTCAGAAATCATGTGTGATTGAAATGTCTGCCTGCCTTGTAGCACTAGGAGAGCACATGCCACAAGCTAAATTAAATACCATAGTGAGCATGACTGATATTCAAATTGACTTTCAAGAGCATTGTTTTTCGGGTGAAGAAAATGATATTGTGACATAAAACAAATTCTTAAAAAGTTAGACTTGTTCCCGGCTTTATGTGTACACGTGTCAAATTGATGGAGAAATGATAAGTTATGTGGCCTGTGTGAGAAAAAACAAATTTGGTGCTTCATAAAATACATTTTGGAGTGTTGAGTTTTGCCTTTTGTCTAGGATGATATATATTTTGTTCATGAAACTTTTCTCCTAGAGACCCAAATATGTATGTTGTAAAAATGAAGATCTTTTTAATCAATATATCTTTTTTTATTGGTTTTACTGTTCATGTCAGGAACATATGCTCCTGGATCCAAAAACACCGCCTCTGCATCTATGCCTTCATAGAAAGATTATTTTTATTTTTATGGCTACGATTTTTCCTACTCCAAAAAGTAAGGAGTGGGCCCACATAGTATCATGAAAACACTCCAAAAACTATATCCAAACTCTTATTCAATCTATATCCCAATTTGTGGTTGTTGTGGCTTTCATGTTCTCTTAGATACTAACTTTGCTCATCCAGGATAACGTGCTCCATTTTAAGAGAATAGATGAAAAGATTAGTTGGAAATTCCAAACAAAAGAACTTCATATGACGTGAATCACCGAACTTCGAGTTTTTTTTGTTAAGTTGTTTCTTGAGTTGTAGTGGAGTACATGAAACGAAAAATGCATTTTTAGTTTTCAAAACAGAGCTTGGGTTTTTCCTTTTCTCCATATCCCATAAGAATGTAAATATTTTCACAAAACTTGGATTACAAACATAGTAAAGTGTCATATACATGTATTTACCTGGACTCTTTGGAAGAATGGAAATAGTTTGAAAATGAGAAAGTGCTCTCCTACTCTCTCTTTGTTCAGGAATTTCATTCATTAGTTTTTTTTCTACAGAGGTTGTTTGGTTTCTAGGGTTAGAGCCATGGAGAGTTTTCCAATGGCTACTTTGGATGTAGTTCCATAAGAAATTTTCCTTTGTTTCAATCATAATTATGAAAAGATCTTATCCTTTAGACAAAAATGTTTTTTGTGTGCAACCAAATAACATATATTATACATTCCTATGTTTTCAATTACTTTTAGCATCAAACATGTCATGCCGTCTTATTCCTATATTTTTCATGTTGATGAATTTTCAAAATTCGGTGAACCAAAGAGGAAACTTAGATTTTATCAGTGTCCCTTAAATTTTATTTGCCAAAAAAACACTAAAGTTCAAAAAAAAAATCATTGATAGAGAAGCCAACTGGTCCCAGTTAGGTAGACCCCGACCGAGAACTAGATGAAACTTTGCACGCGTGACCAAGGAGAGTGTACCGGTGCAATGCTTTGTTAGTGATCAGCGGAAGCGCTAGGCATGGATCACATATCAAGTAAGGATCATCCTGTCAAGGACATACTCACTCTGTTCCAAATTAGATGACTTCGTAACATGTCTAGATACATCCACATGTGGCCAATAGCAAGTCATCTAATTTGGAATAGAGGGAGTACAAATGAAGGACATTAGCTTTTACGGATCTCCTACACCCGTTTGGCCCAAAATTGGATAGCTTTACAGTTTTCATATGGACATGCCCTCTCATATGGACTAAAATTGGCCAGTTGAACACGTATAATACCCCAACTCTTAGAACTTCCACCTACTGTCACCTCACGGTAAAATAAATATTCATGGTATATCATTTTCCTTTTTCCATGTGTCAGAAAGTTAGTAGTAGGAAAGATGACCCTATTTTAAAAAATAACATCTTATAAATTATTATATGTATAGACGGGCAACCTTTTCGTTATTCCGTTGTACACATGCTATCACTTCCCACACTTCCTTAACTTTCCAGGCTTCGTTGAATGTGTATCATAACCCAATTAGGGGCAACTACCCTATAGTGTCACCTCATAAAAAATAAACATTTAATATATATGAATTATCTGTTTTACGGACATCAACAAAATTAGAACTAGGTGTCAGATCCCTATTTTAGTATATCACCATTTTACAGCTATTAAATCCAAGCAGGTACATATAAGATTTGATATGTGGAACAAGTCAGAATAGGAGGCAAAATAATATGGCAAATGGAGTGACCCGCTGCCAAAGAATGATGTTGTGATAATTGCGTCCCACCTTCCGAACAAAAGAATGCAAGACCGCACGAGCCTTCGCGTAACAGAGATGCTGCACCCTAGCTTCCTGGTAACAGGACGAGAAAGGGAACAGCACCCGTCCGAAATTCATAAGCATGTATATGGATTTGTATATACGTATGCAGCTACCACGATCATTTCTTCTGTTGACTAATTTGATCATAAGATTCCTCATCCTGTTTTGTTAATAGGACAAATGATAGGAGACCATTATTAAGTGATGATTAGGGACTGAATAAAGTACTATATGAAGAGATCCTTGTTAACTACTTTTGGGTTTTATAATTGTGTTCATTAGTTCCTAATTGTTCTTTGTGTTGCCTTGTTGACTTTGTAGTTCTCTCTATTTTATTTCATTCTCCTGTTGGTACTGTTTATATGATTGGATAACTTAAGCTGATATGGATAAACTCAAGTGAAGCTTTACAGGGTATACTCTTTTGTGGCTATGTGCCTGGTCTAGTTACTTTGCGAGCGAAAACTGGAGCATGTTAGGAAAAGATGACATACACGGTGAAAAGTACATTATTATTATGCATATAATATAGCTTCAGAAATTAACTTGTGGGTTAGCTGGAGGCATGCTTCAGAAGTGCGAACAGCAACAACGTTGGTTGTACTTTTGGTACAACCATCATAATTATTTAATTTCTGTTAGTGGGAAGGAAAAAACATTCTCCAGATGTCTTTTGGGATCTTGGTAAAATATTTATATGTTTGTCTCTTGGCTGGACTTCACTGCCAAAGATTCTTGTGTAAGTACTTCTTGTTATTTGTTAGTACAATAAACACTAACAACCTTATGACAGTGTATAATACAAAAATCTCCGTTATGAAATGTGTCAAGTTGAGTATTATGCAGATCAGGAAAGACATAGCTTTCTTGGCCTTTTCCTTGAAGATGACAGGTTCCCATAGGTAGGATAAATTATTTGCTTATGTTTTAGCTTGCAAGTAGACCGAGAGAAATTTAAGTAACCCCATGGGTTTCCCCCATTGAATAAACTACCCACTTTAGTAGACAAAACAGTAGCTTCAGTCAGCGATTTATTTAATTAATTATTAGAAACACTTATGATAAAAAAAATCTTACGTGTAGATGAGAGATTAAAATATTGGATGCGCAGAATTTTATGAAAAGTACGACTTTAAGTGCAGGCTGCATGAAAAAATAAAATATGATAATCTACAATCATGAATAATCCTGGCAATATTTGTTATTATTAGATCATCGTATTTGTCTTTTTTGTGTTGGCCAGGTTTGAAAATATATTTTTAATGAAATCTAAGTCTGAATGATAGTGCATTGAAAGGTGTGTGCTACACATATCGTTTGGAGATATTAAGATTACACTTCACTTGTTCTAGCATATCTTTAATTTAGAAGTAAAATCCACCTTTACCCCCATATTTGACTTTTTACTCCAATTACCCACATTTAGCAAGTTTTCATCCTAATTACCCCCACTTAGCAAAAGTTGCGCTAAAATTTACCACCTCTAAATTTTGTCAGCGTTTCGACAGGTGGATCCCCATCGTCAGCTACACCTGGCGTGCCATGTAGGCGGGTTTGAATTAACACACCACATAATGAATGTCATCTGAAATGTGCACAATAATCAACAATTAGTGGTTGCAATTATAGTTACCTCTAAGTACAGTAAGGAGAAACATGAACAGATATAGTTATGGGGGTAGTTATGCGTAGATATCTGTGACTTATCTCGTACTCGGTTATATAAAAAAGGATAACATTTGCTAGAGTAAACAGAACTCTTAAATAAATACAAAAGTTTAGAAACGAAGATAGAGGATTATCCATGTTGCACTATCACAGCCAGTGGAAACCCTTTTGTTTTTCGGTTGTAACCTCATTATGCATTGGCGTACAGGCTCGTAAAAATCATCTAGCATCATACGAAAATCGCTTTGTATCTTTGGCTAATCTACGACATTCATTTTTGCTGTTTACTTGACATCTACCAAGGGGGTAAACAGAACCTACTAATACATGTTGCCTATGATCATCCCGTTTGTACTTTGCTAGTGCTTCAGATGTTGGCCACAAGAAACCTGTAGGATCCAACAGCATGTACATGCTCTGTTGGTGGTAATCACCGGGGTCTAGCTCCCCATGGAGATGCTCCTTTCAACGCTTCGGCCATAGCTATCAGGTTAATGAACTGCACCCCTGAACCATATAGCCCAACACAAAAGAACAATCTACGCCAATAAAGTGATCCAACTTGGAAAAAACAGGGAAGAACACAACACATAATAATACAAGGGAAGTGAAGTGATTTCCTTACAGACCGCCGTTTCCGTCTTCGAGGATCGCCTAGACGAGTTCCCTGCCATCGTCCCGTCCTTCTCTAAGGAAGGAACGGATAGGTATCGTGAGTTACGGAAGAGATTAGCGTCAACATGCGTAAAATCTAACCGAACCCATCTGTTTCGTGATTAGCGCCTAACTAAAACCACAATTGTGAGAATAAAACCATGTGGGTAAACTGCGGCACATGACGTGAACCAGTTTGGGCTGAAGGAGAAAACCGACATAAGAACCAGAAGGAGAAAATCAACAATAAAAACCGCCTACGTGGCCGCCACGTGTACCTGACGGCAGGGACCCTGTCCCGCTCACAAAATTTTACACGGGGTAAATTTTGGCACAACTTTTATTAAATAGGGTAATTAGGATGAAAACTTGCTAAATGGGGTAATTAGCGTAAAAATGTCAAACTAGGGTGTAAGAAGTGAAATTTACTCTTAATTTAGATATGTTGTAACATGGAATACACTATCAATACTTGCTACTAAAAACAAAAGGCATTTTGAAAGAAGTTATGATACTGAATATTAATGCAAAATTCCATGTAGAAGTATATTGCACTCCTTTTCTATCTTATTACCTATACTGACCCGCATATCTGATAGGATGTCCTCGAAAATAGTAACAGTCCTAATGATGGCCTCAACATCGAAAAAACTATTCCAGCTGCTCAAACATAACTGTCATGTCAGATCACCATCCAACAACATGTTTAGGGATGGCAATGGGGCCCCATTCCCCGAAAACCCGTGGGGAATTCATCTATTAGGGGACAGGTATGGGGAACTTTGATCCCCGCCATCTGACATATGGATGGGGATTAAAAGCTCTCCCCATCCCCGTTCCCCGCTATACCCGTTATCTACTCGTAGATATATAAATTTATATGTTTTTATATGAAATACATTGTAATATTGTGTCTAACATAGTTTGTTTTAATACTATTTAACCTATGATCTAATCTTTGTCATTTTTACCGCATACCTGTTACACAACTTGTGTATTTTCCGGAGTCAAAAGTGTTAGCTTATAAAATTGAGACAAAATTATTTGAAAACAACCTCTTAGTGGGGAACCCGATCCCCGCCCCGATCCCGATGGGGATGGGAAAAAAGTCTCCCCGATTGTTAAATGGGGATGGGGATGGGGATGGGGATGAGAAGGCACTCCCCGGTGGGGAGCAGACCCGTTGCCATCCTTAAACATGTTTAAGCATGTGAGCAAATTAGCTAATTTAATTTAAGCAAGCTTTCATAGCCAGGCAAGCCAAATTAGCAGCACATTTTACAGAAGGAAACTTTCCATCGAGACGGTCGTTGAAGATCAATGCATTAAGTATACTAGCTACTAGTAGCTCGTTAGTACCTAGGTGGAGGTACCTTTGCTTGCAAACACAGGGTGCTAAAGCTAATTATGCTGCACATGATTAAACAATCCACGTGAAGGAGAGAAAATGCAAGCAAGATTGTACAACCAAAACGAGCTAGGTCTTTTACTACAAGAAGGCCACACACCCAATCGCCTAAAAAACAAAATACCGGCAGCATTTTAACAATTAGTGAGGTGTGGGGCTCAATTATATCCGTAAATAGACCGGACAGGTTAAATTCCACAACCATGGTTCGAAGTAGAAGGTAGTTAATTTATATCATTGCCTCGTTCACTACGGGAGAGAGCATCGTTGCCGTGTGCCTAAAACACACGGCGAAGAGCCAAAAACACACGGCGAAGTCTTTGCCGTGTGCCGCACACAGCAACGAGCACACGGGGAAGAATTGCACGGCAAAGAGCTCTTTGCCGTGTGTCGGATATCGGGCACACGACAAAGACAGGAGGTGGGTCCCACTGCCACTTGACGACGAAGAAAGACGGTGACGGCCGGGTCCTAACATGCGGGCCCCACTCCATGCTCTTTGCCGTGTGTCGTGTAAAGCACACGGCAAAGAAAAGGGCTGTCACAAAAAAAAAACTCCCCGGCCGCGTACCTCGCCGGAGACGAGGCACTCGGCAAAGAGGGATGGCTTTGTCAAAAAAAATCCCCGTCCCTCCCTAGGGACGGGCTGGCGGCGCCGACGTCATCCGCAGAGGATCTCGGTCTCGGAGGAGCTGCCATAGATCCTTTTGTGAAGCATTTCTTTGGAAATTTTATCAAAACTCAAATTTATAATTTTTCCTATCAACTACTACACATAAATGGACTCCAAGCCAAATGATTTCTTTTTTTGAGTATTTTTTCACTTTATTATATTTTTCGAAAAAACGGTCAAAATGGGCGCCGTGTCTATTCATTGAAGCGTGTCGAATTTTTCAAAACTATCGAAAGTTCTATGATATAACCACTAATTGTGTACCTTAAAATGATTTTTGTAAAAATTTCAGAGCAAACTATCACACACTTGTAGTTCAAATTTGAATAAGTTTTGGAAAATAGGCATAAAGTAATTTAAATGGGCGAAATTAGATAGAAACCGAGAAAATTCCTAATATTTGTGTATTATCCATAAAATATGGTCTACTTTTTATGGAAACTAGATGAGTGTCATTTTTCACCATATTTTGTGTACTTGCTTCACAAAAAATATTATTTTTTACACTTAAAAATAAAAAATATTATTTATAAAAATAATTTGAAAAAACTCAATTCTGCAATATTGTTTGCCATACCAAGACACACCTATATGTCAAATATGGGCACATTATCACAAACTATGCCACGGCACTGGTCATACATAGGTCATTTGAGTCGAAACTTATACATGTTTGTAGATGGTTGATCATTTTGTGAAGCATTTCTTTGGAAATTTTATCAAAACTCAAATTTATAATTTTTCCTATCAACTACTACACATAAATGGACTCCATGCCAAATGATTTCTTTTTTTGAGCATTTTTTCACTTTATTATATTTTTTCGAAAAAACGGTCAAAATGGGCGCCGTGTCTATTCACTGAAGCGGGTCGAATTTTTCAAAACTATCGAAAGTTCTGTGATATAAGCACTAATTTTGTACCTTAAAATGTTTTTTGTAAAAATTTCAGAGCAAACTATCACACACTTGTAGTTCAAATTTGAATTACTTTCGGAAAATAGGCATAAAGTAATTTAAATAGGCGAAATTAGATAGAAATCGAGAAAATTCCTAATATTTGTGTATTATCCATCAAATATGGTCTAATTTTTATGGAAACTAGATGGGTGTCATTTTTCACCATATTTTGTGTACTTGCTTCACAAAAAATATTATTTTTTACACTTAAAAAATAAAAAATAGTATTTATAAAAATAATTTGAAAAAACTCAATTCTGCAATATTGTTTGCCATACCAAGACACACCCATGTGTAAAATATGAAAATTTTATCACGAACTACGCCACGGGAATGGTCATACCGTTGTTACAAGTAGATAAAGTAAAATTGAAAAAATAAATGAAAATTGCTCTTTGCCATGTGTTGGCACACGGCAAAGATCGATTTTTTTTTTTTTTTTTTGAAAAATATCTTTGCCGTGTGTTTTGCTTTGCCGTGTGCTTTGCTTTGACTCCGCCGTTTGCGCTTCTGTTTGCTCTCTTTTCTTTGCCGTGTGCTTTGCTTTGCCGTATGCTTTGCTTAATCTTTGCCGTGTGCATCTCTTTGCCGTGTGTGTTTTTCTGTCTTTGTCTTGTCCTTTTCTTTACCGTGTGTCGACACACGGCAAAAATTTCTTTGCCGTGTGCCCGACATCCAGCACACGGCAAAGAGCCAGACACACGGCAAAGTTCTGCTCTCCCGTAGTGGTTAGACAGGTAGGTACGATCGGATCGCCATGATCATATCAGACGACTTTTACCAAGGTTTGGCTCTCCTCGAGACCGGTAGTAGCATATCCCAGCTTTCCTCGTACTCCCTCACTTCTAAAATGTACTAGATTTAGGGGTGCGACTTGGAGCACGATCCACCAAGCATCATGTTGAAACATGTTATACACAATGCTAATAATTATTGGGTAGAAATTATAATAACCATGTGTAATATGTGCTAACTCTAATGCTCCGGGATGTAGATCTCTCAATACAATGGAAGAAAACTAACTATAAACATCAATAACAATCTCTGTAAAGTAACAAACGGATATTTCACATTCCAAAACTTATGACCACAACGATACAATTGGAACGAAGATACAGAATAGAAATTAACCTAATAATAAATAATCAAGTAATTAATAGTTGGTTAACATAAGGATGATGTACCCGTTGGTGGGTGTGACATCCAACAGTACAGGAGTACATTACAATGTTGCACCTGGAGATGGTTTGTGTTGCATCAATAAGCACTAATGACAATCATAGTGGTACAATACGAAAGTTCTTACAAACAGTACAAAGTCGTTTAACGACACTAACTCAAAGCTATTACAGTCCATTAGAAATACCACACTACCACTGCTGTAAGTGTCTCTCCTATTTTATACATGCCACACAATTCTATGATCGCTTTAACGATACATATAAGTGATTCACGTTCTTATTTGATGTAAACATATGAGACACAATGCTTTCAAAAAGTTGCTTCCAGCCCGTCGCTCCTGTGATGTTTTGGTCCATAGTATAAAATAGTTTTTTAGTTAAACTATAGTGTCAACTAAATATCACGATGGTAACGAAAAGAGTTAGCTGAATGTTCTAAACAAATTAAATAACTACAAGGGTAAGAACCAAGGTCGTGCTAAGACAATGAAAGTTATATCTTTCGAACCTTATCACAGAAACAACAACCTAGCCAAGAAAAACAAAATTCTATTTCCGCGTGTCTTCCTCATTTGTATACCTAACTAGTAATTGAAACTATGTCGCCCGAGAAACCGGCCGAGAGGGTAGTTCTCCTAGGCAGTTATGAAACCCGCTGCAGACCTGCACCAAGATGAAGTATTAGCTCCAATTCCATACAAGCGGTGGCCATAATTGACTGAGAGCTACTCCCTCCGTTTTTAAATATAAGATGTTTTAGCGTTTGTCCACATTCACATGTATACAAATGTATCTAGAGTGTACATTCACTTATATTAATATGTATTTAGGCATCATATGAAACACTTAAAACATCTTACATTTATCGGAGATAGTATGTTCCAGCTCTAACGGTAAACCGGATAAAGGCCCCTGTTGATATTAGCTTTTCCTCACACAAACATGCACACTTCCTCCGGGCGTGCATCAAGCTTGGACTGTTTGCACTGTTTACTTTTGAACTAGATCCACAGTCCCGGTGGAGTTAAACCTTGCACGTGTCTTTTGCAGCAGAAACATTACGCGCGCGCGTACATGAACATATCATACCAAGGGAGAGCGCGCGCGCGCGCGCATGCAGTCAGATTTGGTGGTGGCCACTCTTGCCTGTCAAACAAGCCATTATTGTCACTCACTTCGGATCCATTTGTGTGTCACTACAGGCTATAGTCACGCACATTTTGATCACTTTTGCTTACCATAATTAACTATTGGAAGCATTTCTTGGTTGATCACAGTAAGGAATTCAAGTAACAAATGTGTAGCTCAGCGTACGTAGCACGAACAGGCCGTCGGGAAACTGTGGCCGGCAACAACAGGCTAAGGCTTTGGCGGCTTCTCCGAGAAGCTGCCCCTCTCCTAGCTTCTTGGAAAAGTCGCTCCCAAAATTTAGCGGTGATTTCAAAATAGGAACTTATCATTGAGTTTGGAAACCCTCTCAAATTTATCGGACGGCTTCTCCAAAAAGTTAGAGGAGGACAGCTTCTCGTAGAAGTCGCTAAAAGAACTGAGCCTAAGGTAAGGTAAGTTCGCACATATGCAGATACGGCATGGCTGGGCACCTCAAGCCTGGCCGGAATATATATCGATTGATATCTCGGTTGCCGCAAGTGGCGCCACCAGCTATCCATCCACCTTTCCGCCATGGCGACGCGCACGCCCATGTTCGATTCCCAGCTGCTAGCTCGCTTCCCGTCACCGCCGAGCCGGGGCTCCGTGTGCGCGCGTCCCCATCGTCGACGTCGATCGGCCGGGGACCCACGCCGGCGACACAGGTTCCAACATCCCATCAGTGCGGCCGGCTGGGGCCGGAGATAGGTACATTTAATTTGTCCCCTCGCTTGCCACGGACGTCGCGACGTGGCCTCTTGCACGCGGCCAAGAGTTATCGATCCATGGACATGATAGGTGTATATGGCCGGGGATTGGTGTACACATTACTGCAAGCACGGCTGGCTACCCTAGCCTTCTTAATTTGTCCACCCTGGAGTGATCTTGAATCTATTCTCGCACTACCACTCGAATTATTCCCTTAATTCGTAAAACAAATCCCTACCATGGCTTGTCTCAATTATTTCCTTCTTAATTTTTAGAAGGTGAGTCTTATGTCATCCCTAACAAAATGAGAATGAATCAAATTTTAGTATGAGACTGCGTTAATAAGGTAAGCCATATGAAAATGAAGAAAATAGTTTTCTCTTAAATTCTACTCCCTCCGTTCGGAAAAAAATGTATACCATTTTTGTGACATCCTTTTCCGAACGGAGGAAGTAAGAGATCATCTCTTAGTTAAGAGAGAAGATAATATTCTCTTTCTTTGTGCTCTTTTCTTCAACTAAGTAAAAATTCAACGTGGCAACTTTGAGGTAATGCTAACGTACATGCCCTTAGTGCTTGGGCGCCGCAATTTACAGTTAAAGATAAAAACATTATAGCTATGGGAGTAGCTAGAATCTTTTGGGCAATCTAGAAGGCTCGAAATGCAACTATTTTTTTAACATTTTAACCCGTGCTAACCTACAAAAAAAAATAGATGGGTGACTGTGTTGAACCCGCAAGATCGTCTAGTCTAGATCATAAGGGTAGAACAGAGAGATTGAGGAGGAGAACCAGTACCTTCTCCTCTGCGGAGGCGCTCGAGGCTCCGGCCATGGTGGGCGGAGGCGGTGATGCGAGTGGGTAGCAGTGGCGGCGGTGGTGGTATTTCCCGTCGGCTCGCGCTAACCCTAAATCGGTAGGGGTGTCGGTGGGGTTCTGGCACAGTGGCTAACCCCGTGACGCGTGCTGCCGGTCCCCCACCTCTTTATATAGCGCGGCGACAGGGGCCCACCAACCAGGGTGCGGTTGGGCGTCCCCGATCAGGACGCGGTCAAGGGCACCGATCGACCCGTTGGGGTTCGACCGGATGAGATCAACCTAACATTCTCCCCCTTGATCTCAACTTTTGCTTTTAACTTTATACTTTGTACTTTACTCGTTTCATCACGGATCAGTACATAGAGCATGTTTCATCGTCACAACCCAATTGCTGATAGAATCAGACAGCTACAATATATGTCTCTGTTTTGAAACAAATCATGTTACTTTTGGGCCTCTTTATTGTCCGGAAATCATATAGACTATACCATAAACCCATGTCGACTATGTGTTCTCTAAACACACTGGGCGGTAAGCCTTTAATTAGCAGATCTGCAAACACTTGTGTGTTTCTTTTATCTATTCCTCTAATGCTCCAAGCATTTCAACATAATTCCGGACGTTCTCCTTTACAACGTATAACTCTGTGTCAATGTGATTGGCACCACACTTGACTCGTTGTCTTAGGAGTGAATTACTTAATGGTTATTGCTGTTGTCAACCATCTGCCTCGCCGTGCACCGCCGCCTCAGACAAATGCAATCGCGCTGGCCCATTCCCTCTCCTTCGAGCTCTGCGTGCTCCACAGAGCCGCACCAGCCATTGATGACGTCATCCCATGACGTCATCTCGGCCCATTGTTTCCATTTTTCCCCCACGATTCCTGTCGTGTGGGTCCAACTGCCAGCATTTTCTTAAATACAAAATCACCTAAAATTTGTAAATTCCATTACTTCTAACCTACATTTCAAAATATTGCAAAAAAATAACCAAATTTTCAGGAACTCAACATTCTTTTAAGCGTCCATTTTTACCGAATTCAAATAATGTTCATATTTTATCTTTGAAAAAAAAAGGATCCCACTGCCGGCATTTTCTTAAATACAAAATCACCTAAAATTTGTAAATTCCATAACTTCTAACCTACATTTCAAAATATTGCAAAAAAACATCCAAATTTGCAGGAACGCAACATTCTTTTAAGCGTCCATTTTTACCGAATGCAAATAATGCACATATTTTAACTAAAAAAATTCCGAATTTACCAAACGGGCACGGTATTTTGACAAAAACAATTAAGTTCGAAAACTTCGAAATGCCCTACATTTGAATAATTTCATTAAAAAAACATATTTCAACATTCCAACTCAAATTACAAACCTGAATATTTCAAAAATTTATATGCCTTTCAAACCTGGCCCTTTGGTAAATATACAACAAAACAATTACCTTCAAATACTTCAAAATGGTCTACATTCGGATAATTTCAGCAAAAAAAAATAATCATAATTCAACATTCCAACTCAAATTACAAATTTCAATTCCCAAAATGTCATATGTCTTCCAAACCTGACCAATTAGTAGAATTCAAATTTACATAAATTCCAAACTGCTCAGTTTCTAAAATCTATTTAACCATCCCAACTCAAATTTCACATTTACATATTCCATAATTTTACATACTTTCCAAATCTAATCACTTCGTACACATTAAAAGAAAACAAATTTGAATACATTCCAATATGAACAATTTCCAAAATCTCAACATCCTTGTACTCGCAAATTTTCCCGAATCCACATAATACTCATATTTCAACAATATTTCCAAAAAAACATACTTGAAATTTATCAACCAGACGCGGCACTGCCGCATTTGCACATGCAAACTTTTCCGAATTTCAATAATTTGCAAACCTACACGATTTTCCAAATATGCATGCTACCAAATTTAAATTTCATTTGCTTCACAAGCGCGGCATTGCCACGCCCATTTCCCTAGTTGTGTTAATGTCTGGCCGGTCTTCTAACTCTGTTTGGTTGGCTCGGCTCACACAAGCATGGTCAGTTTCGAGCCTCGTTGTCAGGTCGAAAGTGTGCTCTCTTTTTGCTGGTTGAAAAGGACTGATCTAGCCACCCGGATGTTGATTGGGAGCTCACATGCATGGAAGTTCCAAAGCTAGCTAGCCATTTGCTTCTTTCATTTTTGGAACAAGTGTTTATACATTTGCGTATTTACACACCGGAAAAATTGGAGTTGCTGGCACGAAATTATTGCACGTTCGCCAATCATAGAACTTAGCGTTTTTTTTTTGTCAGGGTCGATCATGCACCGACTTAAATTGGAGCGCATCCATACACGATTTGGATGCCGTTTTCATCTTGTTCATGGGCCGCTCGACGGAGGATGGACGCGGATCTCCTGAGGAGCCACATGAGGCTGGTCGAAAGCAACGTGTGATCGATGGACATCCATACGTCTATCTATGCATCCATATCATGGAAAAAAATAGCACGCTATAGCATATCTGGAGGGTCCACGCTAAATTTGTCAATTTTGCACGCTACGGGGTTATTCACGAAATAGCGCGCTATATTGCGCTAAAACGCTATAACTTTAGTGCGCTATTTTCCTTTTCCATCCTATCGGCGAAAAGCACCGAGTTTTCACCTTAAGAAAAAGCAGAAATTCCTTTTTATTTGTCTTGACAATGAACTGCAATCTACTGGTTCCTCTTCTGAATTGAACGATGCCATCACTAATGCTGATGATTCTAAATAAATAATTTATGTTATATTGTTGCCTCGTGGGATGATGATTTTAAGCTTGTAGACAATTGGAGAATGTTTTTCGTTCATGGTTACGCATATATTATTCTGCCATTTCAGAGTATATCTGATATTTTTTTAGAACGCTATATCTAAATATAGCACGCTATGGCGTGTATAGCATTTGGAGGAGGCCGGCGCTATTTCTCTCAGCCCGCAATTTTTTACCTTGATCCATATGCATGTGAGAACTCCCTCTTTTCCCTCGCCATGTCGGAACATATAACACGAGACTTGTTCTCGGCGTCAATGAGATGCCTATTTTGGCTGGCAATAGCGATAATCGACAGCGATCGATGCCCGGGCGAGCGCCTGAAAGGGACGCCGACTCTATTTTTCGATCATACATCGTCAGGCATCTGGCGTCATGCATGCAATACAATTAACCGTGAAATGGATGCTAAGTTTTATGGACCCGGTTAGACGGCCCATAATGTTTGGTTTGTACTCCCTCCGTTCGGAAAAGGATGTCACAAAAATGGTCTATCTATAGTTCATTTTTGTGACATCCTTTTGCGAACGGAGGGAGTATGAAGCTGACATCCAAATGGATGCTAAGTTAAGCACACTAGCTAATTCATCCAGTTTATAACTAAATAACCTCCGGAAGCTTAATCAACGAAGGTTTACTGTCCCGTACGGCCATAGATATGACAGGTGACCCGTGCGGTGCATCTATCCATGTTGTACGTACCTCGAACGCGCCATATCTCACTGCAGCCGCAAAGCAAAACCTCGTTGGCACTTTTATACTAGGAGTAAATAGATGTAGATATGTTGCTGCTGCCCCTGGCTGGCCGAGGAAACTGGACACATCTCTGTGCCTGGTCAGGCATGCCTGCCTCAAACGATAGCACCAACTTCACCACTCAACCAGGCATGCAGCAAGCTCTGCGACTGTACGTCCGTCGCTGCTTTCTGTACCTCTGGCGCGGCCGAGCCGGCGCGCTCGACACGATCCAGGGCGCGAGCCGATCAGGCCCCCCGGTGCCGTGGTAAAGTCTCTGCGCCACGAGCGTTCTTGTAAGTATGCCTTTTCGACCTGTGATCTTGTCATCGTCGTCGTCGGGTGGTAATTGTACTTGTGCAGCTGCAGCAGCCATCCCATCAGTCAGTGGCCTGCAGGCCAGGGAGAGAGGGAGATTAATGGCACTTGGAGTTATGGGGAGTGGCGCCGTGCGGGAAACGGGGGACATGCAGCAGCAGACGGGGGAGGCCCCGCCGCGCATGGCGCGCCTGCCCGCCGGGGAGCTGCCACCCAAAACCAAATTTAAAGCCCGGGCATGGCGCGTCGCGTGGCGGGACCGGCCGGGGCCGCGCTAGCTAGCTCGCGGCCGGGCAGCTGGCCCTCGCTGCCAGCGGCGCCGCTCGCGAACCTGCCCGGGTCCTGGCTGCTGGCCACGCCGACGCCGGTGCATCGTTCACCGTGGCCGGCGGCCGGCCCGAGAGGGTAGCTTGGTCGTGCTTCCCATCGGAGTACCACGTAAGCTAGTGCCTGCCTAGGTTGACCGGAGTACGTTTGACGCGAGGGCTAGCACGTAAGCGCCCATCCACACACGAACATGGCCAAGACAGGGAGACAGACATGCGTGTATGGGCGCATGTAGCTAGTGTATGGCTGACGGCAAGGTAGCTAGCCACCAGGACGATTGACCGACTGACCGGACTCGACTGACAATGGTTGTTGAATTGGCCCATCCCGGCATCCCGCCACGACGACTGATCCATCGTCCATCGAGACGACGCATCGATGGATGCCATGGCGTGGATTGTGGCCGCGCGCGCCGGAGCGGGGAGAGCCAGGCAGCGGTACTGGTGCGCGGACGTTGGATGCAGTGGCTGCGTGGGGGCGCCATGGCACGGACGACGGGGTGAGTATTCAATACGGCGGCACAGAATCTTAGGACGGCGGGGCCCCGGCCGGCGAGTCAGTGATGGTCTTCTCCATTGCTTGCTTTCCCGGCCGGCCTGTCATCGATGCGAGGAGAGTGAATGACTCCGTGTGCAGTCAGTGTACGTGCGTGACTGTAGTTCGCGGCAACTGATCCATGATTCGTACTCCACTATCACCGCGTAGTACGTGAGCCGGCCGGCAGCTGGGTGCCGGTGGTAAATCGAATGCGGTAAAAAACAGCGACGTTGCATTTTTGTTTAGAGGAAAAACCAGCCAGCGAGATTTTGAGGAGTGGGCATGTGAGGATAGAGTCCATGAACAGCTAGGGTTTTAGGCTAGGCGTGAGGAGGAACATGCGCGTATCCGGCGGTGTTTACGGAGATCGATCGCTGACCATGGCAACGGTTTTGTTGTACCAGCGCCAGTAATCTGTTCGTGCTTGGACCACTTAACTGCATTGATCATCGGCAGCTGCGTGCGTGGTTACCTTTCCGCACACAGCCGAGGGACCCCCAAGGGAGAAGGTTTCCTAGTTCCTGTAGTTCGAAAATGGACCACGCATGAAAAATTATCCCCTTTGAAATGCGTCCACTTCTGTGGGGTATCTCACCAAAATGGTTTTCCAACTTATTTCCATTCCCATTTTCTCGCGAAATTTCACCACAAGAAATTCTTACCAAATTATTCTTTCCCTTCGCCTTCGTTGGCAGCTTTGGCGAGCTTGCCCGAGCTTTAGACGGATACATGATCAATACAAAATGGCAACGGTGATGGCAGAGACTGCAATACACCCTTAAGTGTACTTTTTATTGATGACGATAAGTGTTGAATGAAACATGTTAAACGATAGACCCCGGATTGGAATGTGCCATGAGAGGAGGGGTGCTCCTTTGCTTCTTTCTTCCCCCTTCTAATGTTTCACGGTGACTATCTACAAGAAAGGGGTTGTTGTGATTTTTTGTATTATTTGCTGAATTATTTGGATTGTAATAAAAATTTGCTGAACTATTTGGATTGTATTATTTGTATTATGCACTTGTATTATTTGGACTGAATTATGTTGTACGGAACTCTGGCCGGGTCAAAAAAAGAGATGAAAACCCTGATCAAGTAAAAAAAATTAACAAGACCCTGACCATGGCAACAGTTTGGGTTGACTCGATAAGTCTTTGAGGTAGTGTTAGATACTGCTTCAAGCATTTGCAACATGGAACATTGTGGAGTTTGAAATTGGGACGATAAAGACACCGTTTTCGCCCTCTCGAGAGCTTTTTCACATGTTGTGATCATTTTTTAAGGTAAGATACTATAAAAAATAGACTCCGTCTCTTCAACAACTCAACATCAGGAGTAAGTCGAGATATGAAGGATGCACACGACCAACTTACTGAAACATGAATAACAAAAAAAAAGTCCAAAATGAACCTTGAACTTGTAGACAAAAGATAAATCGAACACTGAACTCCTAATCCCTAAAATTGTCACTCTAAACTTGTCATTCCGACCTATTTTAAACCCTACACCTATTTCAAAGCACGGTCGGCCGGCCAGCACACACAGCTAGCTACACGCACGCACGGCTTGCCGGCGAGCGCACACTTCCCATCCCCGCCGCCTGTCCAGGTTGTCCGCACTGTCGTGATGTCTTTCGTCGTCGTGCTCTAGCTCTTCAACGGCTTCATCCGACAAGTATTTTTTGGACTCTTGCTCATCCTCGGACTCATGCTCGTCCGACAGATCACCCGCATCATCAGACCCATGCTCATCTGAATCGTCGGGCTCGCTCTCATCCTCGTCTGCAGCAGGGCCCTTTTTTCTTAGTATAGTCATCCGGTGACCACCGCTTGGTAGCCTTCTTCTTGGACATCAAGTGGAACGATCGCTGGTACGCGGGGTGTAGCGTCCCAAGAAGTGGCGCGGTACGCAGGGGTGTAGCGCCTGCGCTACATGACCCGCGCTGGGGCCCACGATGTCTCGCTGGCAGGGGCGCCCTGGGACGCGGTGGTCGTTGGTGTGGCGCCGCTGGTACAGGAGCCACACAAAAAGATCAGTTTCAGAAAAAAAAGTTATTTTTGGCTGAAATTTGGTCAGTGATTATTTTTGTCAAATTTCATCGGGCGGGGAGCGATTGACGCATCACTGGCGTCGTATGATTCGCGGCCCATGGAGTTGACGTTTGAGTGGTCCTCTGCCATGGCCTCCGCTTCTTCTTCCTGCCGCTGCATGCTATCTCGCTGCGTCTTCTCCTCTTACACACGCATGCATGCTTGTGCACGCACGCACACGCGCGGCGCGACCAAATGACCTCGAAGCAAAGGGAAAACCCGTGGAGCTCAGTTTCCCACGTCCAAGGCTTTTGTACGAGCGCGCGCGTGTCTCTGGTCTCTGTGGCCTGTCACACTGCGCGCGCGCGTATGGGTGCGTGCGTGCGCAGATGACATACTACATGGTTAAGCTACGTGCGGACATGGACGTAGCAGGCCATACATATCTCCAACGTCTCGTCGCACCAATAATTGATGCACTCGATCGACCCACGAGCTACCACCGCCTCAGCCTCAGCCTCAGCGGAAAACCTAGTAGTTGTTCAGAGCATTCAGGCAGATACAGAGAGCGCTGGTTGAGTATGCCAATCATCCATGCATGCCAACGATGAATAAAAATACATAAAACCTGCAAGTGAAGAAATAAAACACTGCTGCAACATGTATGCGTGCGTGCGTGCGCTGCTCTCCTCTGGCACCCATGTCCGGATTTTTTTACGAATATAGCCCCTGCCAAATGTAATTACTAAAAATAGCCTCCTCTGATTTTTTTTGTCAAAAATGACCCTGACGGGAAGACAGGGAAGCAGCACGTGTCCTCCCGCCATCTGGAATGGCGGGAAGTCTCCTGCGGCGACAGCACATTCCGCCGGATGAAATGGCGGGAGGTGGTGGGGTCAGCATGACGAGATGCAGACTGGTGCTCAGTGCCAAGGGACTTCCCGCCACTTGGTACGGCGGGAGGAGACTTTCCGCCACTTGGTATGGCGGGAAGAGACTTCCCTCCAACTGGAATGGCGGGAGGACACATGTCGCTTTGTTGTCTTCTCGGCAGGGCCACTTTTGACAATAAAATTTGAAGGGGCCAATTTTGACAATTGCATTGGACAAGAGGATTGTATTTGTAAAAAAAAATCCCCTGCCCGGCCTCTTTTGCGCGAGGAACATATGGATGAGTCAGAGCTAGCAGTGTGCATGCTGATCCTTTATGACAGACACATCTCGTCCGCTTACCTTAGTTTCACGTCCTGTCAACCTGTACCACATGAGAAAAGCCTGTCGCTGCCGAGCTCTCCCTACGATCGAGAGATCACACGTGCCATGAATTTTTGCTGACGTGTGGGGCCAGAAGAGCACGGCACGCACGTCATAAAGTAACAAGGCATCCTATGTACGTGCAGGACATTGCATAGTGCGCGACCTCTATTCACGCGCGGCCGGATCTATCGATCGTACAGTACGTACTTACGTGCCGCTGCCGCGCCATACCGCCGACGTTCCGGCCGTGCCGTCGATCGACGCCGCGACGGCCGGCGGCGGCCAGCTAACTAGCCTATTCCCGCGGTTGCCACTAGACGTCGCCGCACCGACGATCGATGACACCACGTGCACATCTACTTCTCTCTCTCCTCCTGCAGGCATGCATGGTCGTGTCGAACTCGAGCCATGCATGCATTCCTCCTAGAGTTCGAGCCTTGGAGGTGTCTGCTGCCTGGCCCTGCAAGCTAGTAGGACCGGCTGGCTGGCCCGACGGAGCTCTCTGCCGGCCCGGTCACATCACATCGCCTCTCATTGTCATGTCACTAATGCTGACTTTCTGTCGATCCATGCATACCTGGCTGGCTCGCCAGCTGAGAGAGCTCCGGTGTATCCAAGAACGAAATGTCCCTGGCGACAGCTACCATGTCGCCTCGCCGTGTGGCACTGCATGCATGCCGCGTTACTCCGATCAGATCGAGCTGGGTCGTTCTACATACGACCGACACGACCGGCCCCTAATTACGCGGAGTGCTAGCTAGCTTAGCTTCCTCGAAACAGATTTTTGTAAATAAGCCGCCCAAGCTAATACTAGATACAAAGTGAATGAGAGGGAACCCTCTTGAAGAGCAGATCAATGTAGGAGAGAAACCGGAGGTAGGCAGCTGATGGCCGGGCAGTGATGATCGACCAGAGGGCCTATGGCCCCATTTCATATGATTCTCATCATGAATTCAAACGTTTCAGAATCCCGTGGGCATGGCATCTCAATCCTACGTCTTTCCTATTCGTATGTTTATGAAATCTTGCAATCCAAAGGAGCCCTAACACATTGTGGAGATTGAAAATTGGAAGGTATAAAGGACTTTTTTCACACGTTGGGAATCAGAAAAGTCTAAAAGTTGCATTGGCTCCTCAGTTTGCAGCATGCATGGTTCGATAGTGGGGGCAAAGGCCGGTGATCTCTCTCTATCCCAGCGATTGACGCATCACTGGGCGTCGTATGATTTCCGGGCCTTGGAGTTGACGTTTGACTGGTCCTCTGCCATGGCCGGCCCCCTCCAATCCGTGTCGACGTCTTCTTCTTCTTCCTGCCGCTGCTGCTCTGTCCTGCATGCGTGTGCACACTCGCGGCGCGGCGCCACCAATAACCCCGAAGCAAAGGGCAAACCCAGACGACCAGGTACGCTGCGCAGGGCAAGGCACACACGCTTCCCAATTCCCCAGCGCGTATCGCACACATCACATCCTACACCGGCTTCATGTCTGCTTCGCGTACGTACTCCGTGCAGCTAGCTCCCTTTCCGACGCCCAAGCCTTTTGTGTCGTCGCATGTCGCAGTGCGCGCGTGCGTGCACAGATGACATGGTCACGCGCGCACTGACATGGCCATGCCACCGCACGTATCTCCAACGTCTCGTCGGCGTCGGCGTCGGCGTGGGCGCACTAATAATTGATTGGCGCTCTCGAACGGCGAGCTACCACCGCCTCAGCAAAAAACATGTGACCTTTTCAGCAAACGCTCAGAGCCCAGGGAGATGCAGATAGAGATGGTTGAGTAAACCAAATCATCCATGATCCATGCCAACGACGAGAAATACACATACCAAATTTTGGAGGGAAAAAACACTCAACGTCTGAACCACGTGTGCGTGCGTGCGCTGCTCTTCTCTGCCCGGCATCTTTTGCGCGAGCACCATATGGATGGTCACATGCATGCATGCGCACAAGTACGCGAAATGAGAGCCGGCCAGGTCAGGCAGCGAGCAGTCAGAGCGATGACACACACGAACACGAACGACACATCTCGTCCGCTTACCTTAGTTTCACGTCCTGTCAGCCTGTACCACATGAGAAAGCCTGCCCCGGCCGGCATAGCTCTCCTTGGCTCACTCCTGGCTTGGCCATCGGGCAAATATTGACTAGAGATCATGCCTTGCTTGAATGCTAGTACAGTACTATGTATGTTGACGGGTGGGGCCAAATAGGCACTGCGACATGCACGTCTAACAGGGCACCAACCCTACGTATATGTGCAGGTCAATGCATTTTGAAGTTCAAAGTTTGAACGATTGGCGTGCCAAGATCAGATGGCATTGCATTTGCATAGTGCGCGATCTCTCGCCACGCGCCGCGCCATGACTTCCATTGGCCATACTCACACCACGGCACCACGTGCACATATGTCCACCTGCAGGCAGGCATGGTCTCGTGTCGAGCTATGCAAGCATTCCTCCTGGAGTTCGAGGTGTCTGCTGCCTGGCCCTGCAAGCTAGTAGGACCGGCTGGCCCGACGGAGCTCTCTGCCGGCCCGGTCACATCGCGCTTCCCGGCCCTCTCTGGCTCGTGCTGACTTTGTGTCAATCGATACTTCCTCTGCATGCCTCGCCAGCTGAGAGTATCTCCTCTATGCATAATGCATGCATGATGCATCGTAAATCCGTGATATCCCAAGATCGAACGAAACGGCCTCTATGCCTGGCGATAGCGACCATGTCGCCTACCCGTGTGGCTCTGCATGTGGGTGCCCCGCCGCGTTACTCCGATCAGATCGAGCTGGGTTCTTCATACCACCGACACGACCGGCCCTTAATTACGCAGAGTGCTAGCTAGCTAGCTTCCTCCAAACAGATTTTTGTAAATAAGCCGCCCAAGCTAATACTAGATACAAAGTGAATGAGAGGGAACCCTCTTGAAGAGCAGATCAAACATAAATACTTGTGTCTAGATAAATCTATTTTTTAGCGACATCTTTTTTCGGACGGAGCGAGTAGTAACTTTAGTTAGCTAGCTTCAATAACTTGTGTAATTAATTAATTGACGCATCCATTGAGTAGGTAGGTTATATACATGCGCCCAACGAAGGTAGCTATATAGCTTGCTTCCACGAGCGTTTTTTTAAAATTTATAGACAAATAAACGATGATAAAAAATATGATCAACACAAAGGGACACGAGATGGAAACTCCTCCCAAGGATGAAGAGAAAAATTTGTGGGCACCGGCCAGTAAAACTTCAAATCGAGAGAGAGGCTACAAACACCGGTGACTTACAACTTGTAGATTATCCCAAACCATTGGCTTATATATAACGGTGGAAACCCTAACCCGGCAAGACTCCGACTCGCCAACGATCTATACCTCCACTCGGCTCGAGCCTCCGACGACAGACTCGCTCCGCTCGACCAGAGGGCCATGTATGCATGCATGGGTTGATCGACTGAGGCTCGTCCAAGAGCGAGTGGACACAGGTAGGGGCATGACATTATGAGCGCTCCATCAGTAGTCGACATGGGACTAAATGGGAGGTATCAGATCAGTCAAATCCCTCCTCGAGACACACGCCTAGGAGACCAAGCTAGCAGAAGCAGGCATGGTGTCGTGATTGATGAACACATACATAGTTACTCCCTTCATTTCTAAATATAAAATGTTTTAGTATTTGTCCACGTTTACATATATCTAGATGTATGTAGACATATTTTAGTGTGTATGTGTACTCATATTATTATGCATGTAAACAACATGGATAGCTAAAACATCTTATATTAAAAAAATGAGGGAGTAGCCGGGGTACGTACGGAGGCCACCAACATGACGATACTACATCCCAACCACCAGCAAAGACGCCTAACGATCGACGGGCAGGCAGAGTTCATAAATGCACCACACATGCATAGTGGCCATGATCTATGATCCATGGATCGACGGAAGCAACGGAAAAGCTGTGCCAAGCGTAAGTGAAAAAGTGCAGAAGATACAGTGACGTACGTGCGACGTTAAACGATGCTGGAAGAGTAGCTGGATAGATATATACTCCCTCGGTTCATAAAGGATGTCTCAACTTTATCCAAATTTGAATGTATGTACACACTAAAGTATGTTTAGATACATGCAAATTTAGAAAAGATTGAAACATCCTTTTGTGAACGGAGGGAGTATATATATATGCAGGCGTATGGATACGTATGATCGGACTTGTCACTCTTATAGTATTAATTCTTATACGGAGTACTAGGTACGTGCATCGCTTCGATATGCATGTTTCGACGACGAGGCCGGCCGGAGCTACCGACCGATCGGTCGAGCGCTTCAACTGAGGAGTCACTCACAACTGGCGTCAGCGAGATGCTGCGCACGCGCACGTGTCGACCGCCACCACGTGCGCTACCTAGTTGAGCCGCAGAGCCAAGCGTGCGCACTGGACACGTATGTCACTATGTCAGCGCGCGCTCTCTCACTCACTCTCTTGATCTCAGAGTGGCCCACGCTCAGCAAACGTAGAATCCACCATCTAACCACGTGGCATCAAACGTGCGTGGTTTCTTGCTTGCTTAACAACAACAAAAAATCGATACACCCAGACTAATTAACAACAACATGTACTGGAGTAACCAGTAAGACATTAGGATGCACACAAAAGAAAAAAAGAAAAAAAATGCCGTGATCAATTCCTTACAGCTGCAACATAAACCACCGCCTAGACAACACCCAGAGTCTAAATTTTCCAAATTTGACGCCTACAAGAAGCAAATAGTACACTAGCGCCCTCACCGGCCGATCGAACATCTTAGTTTTCACCCTGGAGCAGTGGCGGAGCCACGTTATAGCTGTGGGGCCAGCTATTTGCCAAATCCTTCCCATCTCTGTTATTTTATATGAAAATTATCAAAAACTAGGTAAAATCTATGTTAATTTCAGCTTTGACCCCACAGGGTTCCTGGCTCCTCACGGAGAAGGAGAAGGAGGGCTCCTGGCTGCTCGCGGAAACCCTAGCTGCGTGCTTAACATGGAACACAATGTACAAAAATGAAACAGTGATCGACGACGTTGCCCTCCGTCGACCAGGACCCCCAGTGCTAGTTTCTTCGATTGTAGCTAGCGATCGATGTATAGTTCGTGCATGCTTCACCATCTCCACACAGTGAGCACGCGCATGGACAAATGGATGTCGTGGTGTCTTATTTCCAGCAGTACATGCATGCTTCACCATGTCCACAGTGAGCTTACTTCCAGCAGGCTCTCGGCGTGCTGCAACGTGGCAAGGCATGCAGCAGCAACGTTTCACTCGCACTGTTGGCCTCCCATGGCCATGTCCGTGTTGCGCATGGTAGAGACAGGCCGGAGCTGCTGTTTCGCACGTACAGGGAAACACACGCGCACAAAACTCGCTTCGCTTTTGCTGCACTGCTAGCAACCTTTCCTTGCAAAAAATTAAAGGATGATGTTTCTGTTTGGGTTTAGACTGGTAGGTTCTGATCTATGACAAGTCCCATCCACCCAACAGCGCCGATCCCAAGCCACCCCGCTGCGTGACGTGGAATTGCATGTGTATTCATTCATTGATTTCGCTTCCTTGTCAGCGAGCTGCGTGGTGCCGGACCCGCCATGGCGCCATGGATGCTGGTGCATTCCTCTGTTCAACCTTTTGGCTTTGTTTTTCTTTGCTTTCCGTTGCTGCCAATTTAGATCGATACTATTTCCCTCGTTCCTAATTAGTATCCACTCCGTTTTAAAATATAAGATGTTTAGTTTTTGTCCACATTCACGTCTATCTAAATGTATCTAGACATGTTTTAGTATGTATATTCACTTGTTTTAATCCGAATCTAAACAACATGTAAAACATCTGAAACATCTTAGGATGTCTTCAACGGGGCGACCCATCGAGTCCGCGCGGCTCCGCGCGCGTCCGCGCGAGCCAAAAACACGGCCCAATGGGACGACCCATCCGGACCGCGGTCCGTTTTTTGGTCCGCCGCGACCCATTCCTGGCCCAAATTTGGGCCATGTTTGCGTCGGCGCGGACGCGCTGCGGACTGACCACGTGTCCGCGTGCTCACGCGTGGCGTCCTCCCCAGGCCCACATGGCAGTGACACGGGGACGGTCAGCCTCCCCTGGCCCAGTCCTTTTTAATGCCAGGGGATAGGGACGGCCAGCCCCCACACACCCCACTCCACTGCCCCACAACCGTTCCCTCTCCGGCGACCAAACCCTATCCGCAATGCCGCTCCGATGGCCGGGGTTCGGCAAGGCCAAGAACGACGGCGAGGCCGGGTCGTCATCTGGCCGTCGCCGCCGCTACCGCGCTCCCTCCCCGACGCCATCATCTTCCCCGGAGCCGGAGCCGGAGCCGCTACCCGCCCTTTTCGAGCTCGCGCCGCCGGGCGCCGAGATTGCGCGGCGCGACCGCGTCTACGTGCGCAAGGAGGACTGCCAGTGGTACTGGGACCACACAGTCCCGTTGCCGTGGCCAGATGTCAAGCTCCCCGAGCATTGGCACCTGAACCCGCAGCGCATCCTAGTGCCCCCGATGCCGACGAGCAAGCGGGCACGGGATCTGGAGGTTGAGCGCCGCCGCTCGCGCCTCCCGGCCTCCCTCCTCAACGACCCCGCCTATGCGGCTAGGTCCCCGAACTGGGATGTCTGGTTCAGCGGCGAGCACAGCCTGCGGCGGAAGGCGTTGTACACGCGGCCACCTCCGCCGCTAGCTGGCCGTTGGTCACCGCCGCCGCACACGCGGCGGAGGGACGCCCCACCAGTGCCAAGAGGCACACGCGGCGGAGGAGCGCTGCGGATTGGGTCGCCGCCGCCGCCACAACGCGTGAAGACGGAGGTCGACATGGACGACGACGAGGCGCTCGCGGCCGCGAAGGCGGCCTCGAGGAAGTCCATCGCGGAGGACGAGGCCAAGCGCTGGGCCATGGTCCTCGCCGACGTCGCCACGGAGCAGGAGGCGGCCCTGCAGGCGCAGCAGGCAGCGGTCATGGAGGAGCCGCAGCCATGGTGGCAGGCCATGGACGTGGAGCTGCCACCGGCGCCTCCGCTGCCAGAAGGCCTGGTAGGGCAGCGCTGGGTCTTCAATGGCGGCGCCTGGGAGGTCGAGGAGGCGGAGGAGCAGGCGCAGGAGCAGCCGCCCACGCAGCCGCCCACGCCGCCGGCCGTCGTCCCACCGCGAGGCGGAGGCGGACCACCGGCGCACCTCTGGGAGCAGCCGGATTATATCATCCTCGACTAGATGACAGTAGAAGCCCGCGAAGGGCAAATATTAGAGTTTTTATATATTTTTGTTTTTAAAAATATTATGTAAAAATGCCGTTTGTGGCCCACCCCTCTATATATGACTACAAAAGGCCCATATATGGCCTGTTTAGCTAAAAAAAATCCCGGGCGGACTCAATGCGTCGGGCCGTTGGGCGCACTGCCACCAACGGCGGACAGGGGCGGACTGGGCATGTCCGTTTGCCGACGCAAACGGATCAAACGCGCGTCCATTTGCGTCGGCCCGTTGGAGACATCCTTATATTTAAAAATTTGGAGAGAGTAGTAGTTAATTACATTAGCTGTTTAGACCTCCGCCGTGCTAAAGTTGCAGCAGCATCCAGCTGGACACGACACAACCCCAGATTCCAGCGATGGGATGGCGCAGAGAATCCTAGCTCCTAGATTTTCTGTGCTCACAGCTGCACGCACAGTGAGCTCAGCAAATGATTGCTTTGGCACCACACAGCCGCTGTCCGGCCGCGTGACAGAGAGGGATCGATAATCCACGATTAAACTTCTCCCTACGATTTCAGATCAGCCATCGTCTTTCTTATCCGAAACGTATTAGATTAATTAAGCTGATGTGATCATACATCCCCACTGTTTAGGGGCTTAACTTTTGCTGTTAGGTGATGTAATCATATGTGTCTAATCACCTTCCCCACACATAGTTTCCGTTTCTGGGAATGTATATTTGCCTCCTGTCGGTTGTCCGGGATTTAACTATTTCTGTGTGCACTGCACTTTACTGCATATGTAGTATATTACGAGGCTACTGCAACACTTCCTTTTCTAACCGAGTGTGTGTGTGGACCAACTGTGGTCCGTTCTGGTTGGAAGCTTTGCGGTGCATGTATACGATTGGAACAGAGCGTGCACATGAAGAAATAATCAGTTCATCATCAGCTCCCTACGCTAGGGGAGTCCTGTCAGCCAGCCGTGGTACTTGCATATCTTTTTCACATTCTTCCATGTTACGACACTATCTGAAATACTCCCTCCGTCTCAAAATAAGTGTCTCAAAGTTGTACAAAAGTGAATGTATCCATACTTGTTTCATGTCTAGATACATCTACTTTTTGACAAATCTAAGACAGTTATTTTGTGACGGAGGAAGTATAAGCCTTTGAATTGAAACTCGGTTTGCCAAAAAACAAAATCGATGTGCCCGATCAACACCGTTTCAAGAAATGAAGGGAATTTCATCTCATAAATGATACGTATAGGCCGAGATCAACGTGTGACAAACCCTTAATCAAAAACCTATGTGAGCCCAGCCGCACATAAAGGTATTTTGTTAATTAGTTGGGGTGTTGCAATCAGAAGTATATAAAATGGTGAATTTGATGGCTACAATTGTGCCTTCGTGATGCCGGGGTCCGGACAGATCAAATCAAGATCCGTATGGATAGGTGACAAGTTGATTCGGTCCTTTTCCAGGACGTAGACGTATCCTTCCTGCTCAAATTGAGTGACACAGACTTGTATCCTTCCAAGACTAGGAGTACTGTCAAGGAGCTATCAAGCTTAGCTTAGCCAGCAAGCCAGGAGCAGCTGGAGAATCGCCAGCATGATGGTGACATGGAGCAAAATTCCAACTGTTTTAACGCTGATTTGACTCCTCGAAGCTTAAATTTTGCAGACAAAACTTGCAGCACCACAGCTGTCCGACAGGCTCCAGTTATTTATAGCCGGCCTCTAGCTGCCACCAAAACACGTTTGCTCTTTTTTTATTGAAAATTAAGAAGCTCGCCCAGCGACACAAGATTCTACACACGTCTATATTTATTTTTCTCCCTCAGCCTAGTTCATATTTGATAACGAGAATTCACTGGTTTTGACAGATAGGTGATGGTTGACAAATCCTGTGGGAAAAACGGTTTTTTTTTTTTTTGCTTTGTTCGAGTTAACTGCGTCCACCCAACGATTCAACGGTCTTACAAGATGGGCACCTTCACTGGATGGCGAGGACACAAAATGGAAGGCCCAAATGGGCAACACGAAGATAAGCCCAACATGTCACACCAGCATCACATCTTCTCCCTTTCTCGTAGAAAATTGATTGTAAAATGATGGCCGGTTGACCCATCTTTGTATTGGCTTTCCCCAAGAAATCCTTTGATTGGTAAGTGCAATCTAAGCATTTAGGACCAAATGGCTTTTTTCTTTGATGGGATCGGATGAGAAGATGCAAGAGATTATGAATCCTACGAGCCTAGTTTTCCAAAAGTCACAAGTGATACCTCTCAACGGCTCCGCAATTTCACACCTTTTCTAAATTTTTTTTTCCTTTTTTCCGTTGTATCCCTTTTTGCTAGAGCTTGGTATCCCCCCTTCCCTCTAACAAAGAAGCATTCCAACATATGTATAGTGTTATCCCTCCCCGACGGCCGACTCTCCCTCGAAAAAAAGAAATATTTTAGCACATATTTCTATCCTTCTATATTTATATCGGTGCAAATTTCTCTCTCTCTCTCTCTCTCTCTCTCTCTCTCTCTCTCTCTCTCTCGCAAGTACACTAGGGCAAAGCCCTCCTCCCCTCGATCATCATCGACGAGGCCGTTGATCGCATGCCCTCTGCCTGCCACTCTTGCGGCCAGTGGCGGAAAGGGGAATCTTGTTGCCTGAGCTCCGGCTAGTTGATAGGTTAGGAATTTAGTCCTCAGAAAGGCGAATCTTAGATGAATCGAGACGCTTCTTCTTTGAGTAAGTCTTCCAGGCTTCGATCCTGCACAAGTTCGTCCATCGGGGCGGATTAGTTTGAACTTCGCTGTAGACTCCTACTAGCTCCTCGGGGCAGCAAGGTTAAGTTTTCTCGTCGTGCGTACGCGACGGTGACATTTGGTATCATGTTCTTCAGAATTCAGATCGCTTCAAGGGTTCAGCGGCAACGACTGTGGCTCTGGGGCGCTAGTCCTTGGGGGCATGTGCATGAAGACTTTACGGTTGTCATCGACATGGACAGACCGGGTAAATGTTAACGGAGAACAAAATTTATGGCAAATGTTCACTTGTTAACGGAGATATACAAGAATACTTTTTTTCTCGATAAGTTATCTGCGAAATTCATATCACTCTTACTCTAGGATATGTCGTACATATTTTCATTATATCCAATGATCCGAAGAGACCCACTTGTCAGTGAGACGATCACTAAAAAGAGGCAGCGAAAATGAGGTTACTGGAGATGGCGAAGAGAAGTTCATCAAGATGGTTTAGGAACACGATATAGCGTGTACTCTTGTTTTTTGAATTTTGAATGTGAGCTTGTCCTCCTTACCCAAGACAATCACACATATACAAAGTTGCAAACGCATTAAAGCTGAAGCACCAATGCTACACTACCACTTTTAAGAAGGCAACGTGTGCCTATCAATCTACACGAAAAAAGATTGATATGGATTAGACACGGGATCCTCCAAGAAAGGAGCAAGAAAGCAAACCCCAATCACAAGCACCCTATGGGGGAGAGAGACCATTTAAGGGATGAAAAGGAGGTCGAGGCATGGGCATTTGGATGTTAGGTTTGGACTGATTGGGAGGCCCTGATGAGCAATGATGTGAAGTGAGGGGAGAAAGGCTAATGAGCTAGCTTTGGGTCAACGGCTGCACTAAGAGAAAGGAAGCAGAGGCTGTGGGTGGTAGGGGCCCGTGGCCTCCGAAAGGGCCCTGGAAAGCAACGAAGAGGGCTGCGTTTTGGGTCTGGTCTTTTCAAGATACCCATCATCTGTGGAGTGGTGGTGGTAGTAGCATCTACGGCTTCTCGCTTTGGGTCTGCATGCGAGCTCTCTCCTCTTCCCGTTTTGTGATTGTCCTGGGAATATTTGTTCGGTGGTATATATCCAGAGATAAGATGTTTGCACACTAATAATTAGTGATGGTTGCACCAGGAATGACGCTTCTTCTGCCTTGGGAATTGTCATCTCAGGCTCACCCTTTCTTTGCTTTGCTTGGCTGGTTTTGCATTCACGCTAGGTGATGTTGATTTGTGTATCCCAAAAGTAGTCCCTGGAATAGACTGTCAAAGATCAGACGGCGTTTCACGACTAGCAGCACGGTACTGAGAGTGGACTATGGCAAAATTTGTTGAGGAAAAAGTATTTGAATAAAAATACCCTTTCTGGGGTCTCTTTTAAACCAGGGGATTCTTGGTTCTGGCATGGTTTAATGAAGGTGAAAAAAGATTTCTATAAATGTTGCTACAAGGTAGTGGGAAATGGAAGGATACTCGTTTTTGGGAGGATCAATGGCAGGGAGATAGCTCCTTTTCCATTAGATTCAAGCAGCTATATGATATCTGCACTACCACAGACATTACTGTGGAAAGTGTAATATTATCTGGTGGAGATTGTTTAAAATTTAGAAGAACTTTGACAGGAGCTACGCTTGATATGTGGGACGAGATGAGGAAAATATGTACAGACGTACGCCTTGTGGAATCAAAAGACATGATCAAGTGGAAGCTCAGTAGTAAAGGTTTCTCGGTGAAGTCTTTCTACAGATTTTTGAAAGCAAAAAGTGTCAAATTCCCGCATAGATTTTTATGGAAAGTGAATTTACCTAACAAAATCAAAGTTTTCTTATGGTTGCTGGCGCGCCATAGTGTCCTGACAAAAGATGTGATGGCACATCGTGGGTGGGAGGGAAATATAACATGCCAATTTTGTAACCTTAATGAGGATACAGATCACCTGTTCTTTAGGTGCCCTGTTGCCAGATATACATGGAATGTCGCTAGGTGTGCTTTCGGCTTTGGAGACACTCCTACCTCGATTGACCATCTTTTTGGAGGATGGAAAAATAGTTTCAGTAAACAGGAACGGGGCCTGATTATGGTTGGAGTTGCAGCTATCTTGTGGTCGATCTGGAAGACATGAAATAATGCGTGCTTTCGATCAATTAGACCTCAAGACCCCGTGGCGATCACAAATACTGTCAGTCACTGGATTTCTTCTTGGTCTATTTTGCAGAGAAAGGAACGAAGGCAAGAAGCTCTCAGTTGGGGAGCCAGATTGTACGCGCGGTTGTCAAGTGAAGTCTTCCAGGCGGCGAGAGGCTGGCGTCCAGCGACAAGGAGGTTGCTGTGAAGGAGTAAAAAGTAGCGAAGGGAGTGAAAGAGGCAAGAGGGAGCTGTGTTGAGAGGAGCGGGAAGCTAAAGTCCTTTTTTTTATCTGAGTTGTAGCTGGTCTTTTCCTATTCTGTAATAAGAAAATCAAAAGGTTAGAGTTTCCAGGATTGTGCGTTTTGCTTATCCCCTTTCCCACCTTTGCTGTGTGGAGGGACCTTGTTCTGTTTAGTTAGAGGCTCCTTAGCTCCAGCTCCCGTTTGGAGACTGTAGTTTTAGGCGCCCTGACGGATGTTTGCTTTTCCTTGTTTTACTTTTCTTGTACTGAACCTTGTAGTGCGGTTTCGTTAATCAAATCGGGGGTCACCCTAGTTCAAAAAAAAAAAAAAAAAGCAGCACGGTACTGCGTTTTCAGATGCACTCATCTCTGACGGCAAGATCAATGATTATTCCTGGCAACACCAGCAAACTAGCATGGTACTATATCTTGAAAATTACACTGGTACTTTCAAATCAATAAGGGATCTATTGCAACTCATAACATGAATGGCAGTAGCAAACATAGCAGAACACAAAGATGATATGTTTCGAGCAAAAACGAATAAAAGCTACGTACCTATCAAAAATCTAAAGACCAAACTACCAAGAATGATTTAATGGGCCGACGAAAATCATAGGAACACTGTAACAAAACGTCCAGGATATCAGGCTGCATACAAAACCCAGGAGCACCCCAGAAAGAGGCTTCCTGTAAGAATGCAACAATGTTTATAACTAACCAACCCAGGAATAGCCCACATAAGAGGAGGGAGGGAGAGAGAGAGGCTGCTTGTAAGACTGCAAATATCAATTTTTTTTTTGGTAAGCCTGCAATCTTAAAACTACCCGTGTTTAACCAACTCCAATAGTAAGAAATCGAAAGCACTATAGTTGATTACACCAAGACTGAGGCCTTCTGAAGTCTAAAGGGGCTTACGAATCGACTTGGAAATGCTATTTACATCCTGGCATAGCATTAGGAAGGACAAACCCACACGGCTATCAGCAACAAGCCAACAACAGTGGTGGTTGGGCCATGATATTTGTATCTTTATAGTACCAGTCTCTACTACCTGAGCCTCATTAGTTAGCAGACATTTCTACTCGCCTTACATAAAGATTACTCTGAGACCACCTGAATATTTAGCAAAATAGAGGGGAGGTAGAGCAGATTGCACGGTGATGGGAGGCTGTCTCAACCAGGTCAAGAGAGCAGGGTGAGGTTGTCTCAACCAGGTCAAGAGAGCAGGGTCTCTGGCCTTCTAGCTCCTTTGTTACTGGATTTCGGTGGTGGCAGCGCGTCTGTAACCCAACTTGGTGTCTTGGGGTTTAACCATAGAGCCTCGCCGTTCTCTTTGTGCTTGAAATCAGGAGCTCTAGGTGACTTCTGAATTTCGAACAGAACAGAATAAGCCTTAGGGACTAGGAAGAGGAAAAAGAAAGATCATGAACCGAGGCTCACCTTGTCTATTCGGTTGTCCCACCACTCTTGAGGATTGTTCACCAGATTTTGCCAAAGGTTCGCTGAAAGCAAAATTATGGGCGTCATCGCGAAGAGATGTTCAGAGCTTGTGAAGCGCAAACTACTGACTAGCAGAATATGTAGGTTTTGCTAAAATAATGAGCAAACGCGACAATAAGCCAAATTCAAGTACATGATACACAATGGTTGATCAGGGAACCATACGGACAGGTCGCAAGAATATCATGGAGTAAAGGAATGGCTAATGAGATGCTTAGGCACAAAAATACGTACCTTCTTTCTTTTGTTTCTCGGGAGAAGCAGTTTGGCTTGTCTTAAATTTATTCCAACCTGTATTCGTACCTGTTGTTTATATTAATATTAGTATAAAAAATTAAGGAGAAAAGGTCAGGACTGCCAGGTTAAAATTTTACCTCTCCCCATGCTACTATCAAAAGGCTTAAATGTTTTAGCTGCATTGTAGCCACTATTAAATTTCAAACCATCCAACTTTTCCGGCACAGAATTTGGTGCTGAGTCAAGCCAGAGTGCCTCTTTTGATATCTTGTTTGTAAAATCAGGATACTTCGGATTTTTCTGCCCAATTCGAAAGAAAAATACATGCAAGCAAATTAGTAGCTGGCAAGCTTTGGTTTCTTACTTTCAAGGGAGTGAACATATATGTATAAACAAAATGCTCACAGATCCATTCGCCTTTTCAGCCCGGTTATCAGTCCAATCAAGTGGATTGTTAAGAACATCATTCCAGAGCGTTCTGTACTTGTCCAGTTTGGCTTTATAACCTGAGGCTGAGAGTAGAATATAATGCCATCATGCAAAAATACAATAAGGGTACTGCCTCATGGTTAATTATGCCTCAGGCAATGTCATGTGCAAGCAACATGCATGACTGCTGAGAAAGGCACATCTTAATAGTTCATCCTAGCATATCAGCTATTAATATTTGCAGATAATATCTTACTGAAGTTTTGTATGAAACCAAAAAGGTGTAGGCGTGTAGCTAAGGAGGATCCCTGTTTTACTCGCCTCATTAATTTCGTAGACAAGATAGATTCAGTGAAGTAGTAGCTGAACACCAAACAAGTCTAGTACAAATGGTTTCATAATAGGGAAGACATCCGAACTATCAGACAATGATAAAATGACAGAGGTGCCAATAAAGTGTCAGAAACTGCCCCTTGTTAGCTAAGTCTATTACTGATAAGTGATAACCATGGAGCATGGAATTCCAGGAAAGATTACTATTTTTATGACAATAGCTATATCTTAAGCTTAAAGACAACCGACCTAGAAAAAGATAATCAGTGCAAATTTCTCTTCTTTTCTAATGGAATGCAAATTTATCACTAGCATAGCGCAAACAAGGTAATCCTATCGCCTATAGGAGTGGGGGTTGGTTGGATATAGAGGAGTACCAAACCAGTACCTGAAAATATGCGTGTTGGGGGTTTAGAGATGACTTTGGTTTGTTCAACTTTCTTTTCAGCCTCCACAATCTCCATAAACCCTTCCTCTTCATCCACCATGACATCTGCTGCCACTGCTTTACTATCAACAAATGACAGTAAATGTGCTAAAACCTGGAACATACATAGCAAATCTAGTTATATAGCTTTATTCAATCATGTAAGACAAGAACTCTAGGAACTAAAACTCTAATGTGATCCAAAAGAAGAGAGGAACCATTTTTTTAGAAAGGAAGAATCAAATTCTGAATCAAAAGAAAAGGTTACTCATTTTGCCACCAATCTTCATCAGCCATAGGAAGGAAGATAATAGCAGATTGATGGGATCTTACATAAGCATATCAATTACTCTACCGCAGAATCTTACACGTCTCAGATTGTATATTAAGCTACATGCATTCCACAGCATCATGTTGTGCATTTTTCACAAACGATAATAGTGATATCACCTAAGATTTCATCCTATTTTTAGTAAAGAAGGTATGTACAAGGCAGGGAGCTCCTAACACAATACCGCATATGTGCGCCGAAGAATACGATTATCCTATTATTTTTATGCTAACCTTCTACATATAACAAGAGAAAGCAAAGCATAGCAGTCCAATACATAGATAGCAAATTTAGTTAGTTAGCTTCATTCAGTGTCATAGATAACAAGACAAGAATTCTAGGAAACTAACTGTAATGTGATGCAAGAGAAACAAGGAGCCATTTTTAAACAAACGAGGAACCGGATTTTGAATCAAAAGAAAAAGTATCACTAGTGCCGCAGAATGAGCAGCAAAATGTTACACCCTCCGATCCGTAATTACTGTCGTGAACTGTAGTAGCACTTTGTACTGGCCTAGTAGCTAGTATAGTTTCTGCGACACTTTTATCGGACCAGAGGTAGTATTTATTTTGATTGGTGGAAATCTTCATAAGTCATAAGAAGGAAGAGAATAGCAAACCAACGTAAGCCTTCTAAGTCACGAAGCAAAAATAAGCATAAAAATCCAACCAACGCAGAATCTTACATATCTCAGATTGTGTTAATCAGCTAGGTGCCTTCCATGGCATCATGTTATGCATTTTTCACAAACAATAGCAGTGCTATTACCTAGGATTTCATCAATTATTAGTAAAGAGGGTATCTGCAAGGTAGGTAGCTCCTAACACAGCCACACATCAGCGCGTAGAAGAATAGAATTACACTTTCTTTATGCTGATCTTCCACAAATAACAGGGGAAAGTAAAAGATAACAGTACAGTACATATAATAGACTAATACCTGAATATTTGCTTGGCCATCAGTATGTTTGAATGGCGGAACATCTCCAGTTAATTGCCCAGACACATAGACGAGGTCATTTTCTTGCAAGTGAGAAGCAGCTATCTGCGCCAAGTCGTCTTGAAAAATCACAGGGATCCTGAAGGTAAAAAAGTCACAAGTACATAGTGAGAAAATGCAGCGATACACTGGAAACATGGACACTCATGCACATAAGTACTCCAGGACACCAGAACATAAAAGTATCTAAACCAAAAATATCTAGCCCATGGACTTTAACAGCTGGAACTATTATGACACGCTGCTAATGCTGGTCACTGAGACAGTTTGAACACGTTACTTATCCCTGTCAGTTTTGGACTTCAATTTAGCGACAAAAGTTCTCAGTGTTCAATCACAAAACCTTCCACTGACTTAACTGGATCCAACAGCAGGGCTGCCTTCAACTTGAAACAGAACAGGGATTTCTCAACCTACACGTCCAGTTTCTAAAATTGCTCCTCCGTCATGCCAGTAATTCATTTCATTTCAGCGCAACTCAAACCATAACCTGTGGCGCAGACCTAACCCCGGCTTGGCTTAGAGGTACAAAGTGCAGCAATGCACATCGAGCCCCGCTTCAATTCCAAACAGGACCAAATGATCACCAAGTACAGATATGGGGAGAGATCGGTGATCGCACCAGAACTTGGGAAAGTCTGTGCGGCGGTCCTGCACGAGCACGGATACGGCGGAGAAGCGGCCGTCGGGGAGCCGCTGGAGCTGCACGGGCGCGCCGACGGTGCCGACGAGGCGGACGGCGTTGGCGACGCGCGGCTGGAACGAGATGGTGGGCGGCCGGGGCAGCTCGGTCGGGAGCTTCTCCCTCTGCCACGCCGCCCCGGTATCCCCCGCGCCTGCATCATCTCCAGCCGCGTCGTCCGCGGGGGTCTCGGTCGGCGGCGGCGGGCGCGGCTTGGCCCGGCTAGGGTAGGTGCGCTTGGAGGTGGAGAAGGCCGCAGCGGAGGAGGAGGACGGGGAGGGGGAGATGGCGGCGGAGGGGAGGACGAGGCGGTGCCTGAGGAGGCGGGCGAGGTGGCGCATGGTGGCCGGCGGCAAAACCCTAAACCCTAGAATGGGATGGGTTTGGAGCGGAGGGGGCGGAGGAGGAAAGGGGAAGGAAGCAGGTCAAACTTCCAAGGTTGGACTGGACTGGACTGGGGTCTAGAACAGGAGACGGTCGCTTTTAAAGTGGGCCGGTGCGTGGAGTGGAGTGGACCTGAGTCCTGACCCATCGGGCCGGCCGGTGTGGTCCAGAAATTTGGAGCAGCCGCATGCAGAATTAGATGCATGGTGTTAGAATGTGCTTGATTATGAACTCAACCCCAATTTGTCAAAAAAAATTGGTTGCCCTTTAGACCATGATTCAATGCTCAAAGAAGATTAACTATAGTAGAAAAAATCAGAATGAACATTGCCTCTAATTTGGAAACCATGCGAACAATGACCAAAATTTATTTGTAGAAGATGGCATCACCAAAACAAAAGGGGATCCTAGCACTCTTCTCCATGAGCATTCACTCCAATAAACAACACAATTTCATCTATGTCCAAATAATTTGAAAGTCTCATTTCGGGCGCCAGATAACATAAACTTAATAACTTTTCTTGTTAAATTCAATGATAACATTAGCTTTTTCGGTAAAAAGGATAACATTAGCTACGCATGTATGCGAGTTTGCATGCTGGACCAACACCCCATCTGGCATTTAAATGGCTTTGGAATTCATGTTGTCAGAAGAAACACAAGGTGTTTGGTTGGCTTTTGCTGATAGACAGATTGAACACGAGAGACTTGCTTCAAAGGAAAACATTCTTCTTGCAAGATTACAGTTGTATCATGTGTAATGTAGCTGTTGTGGAAACTAGAGATCATTTGTTCTTCCACTGTCCATTTGCTCGAAACTGCTGAAAGCTACTGGCGCCCAATGTTGATTTACTAGACAAGCAAGGGATGAGTTGTATTCAACACCTAAAAGAGAAGATTTCCAAGCCCTTCTTCATGAAGATTATTCTGATGGGGTGTTGGGCGATTTGGAAGACTAGGAATGCATTCATTTTCAATGGCAAGCCCCTGAGTTTATATCATTGCTGATCAATTTTTAAGGAGGAAGTACACATGCTGAAATTGAGGGCGATGAGGAAGGCTTGTGGCAATTTTGCAGCTTGGGTGGACAGTTTTATCTGAACATTTGAGTAGTTTTTTCTGTTTAGCTTTCCTGCCTTTCGGTACAAATCTCTTGTACTTAACGCTTTACTTTAAAATTTAGAAATGAATGTAGTATAATAGTACTGTAGTTCATTCAAAAACATTAGCTACACTATTCTTTGTCATATTCTACCTTGTTTAACTTGATATGCTTGTCTTCTTAAAGAACAATTAGCCTAAACTATGACATTAATTCATTCATTCAATATAAGTAGACCAAAGTTTTTATTATATTGGAAAATCTTGATGAATTGAATTACAAATATATAAAAAAGAGAACACACTTAACAACCTCTTTGACTTTTATTAACAAAAAACACACAGCCTATCTGCTGCTCACCAAACCTAGTTTTTTTTTAGCAGAGCTCACCAAATCTAGTTTTTTTTTTAGAGTAACCTAGTTTTTTTTTTAGGGGAGAGAGTAACCTAGCTGAAACGGTCGAGATTACCTTTACGGGCCCAATCGAAAGCTCCGGCCCGACTTGCTATATGGCCTCGATCAAGCATACCGAATGGATCTAGGCTGGCAGCCCAAATATGCTCTAAGTTCAGCTTGTGTTTTTTTTTTCCTGTTCTCGTTTTCCTTTCAGCCAGGTTCATGTGCGGCACGAGATCACAGCAGCAGCCAACACTGGAAATACTTTGTCATCGCATGAAAATGCTCATCTCAAAATCTCATGCGATTAGCCGACTTCAAGTGGTGCGAATGCAAGAAGCCAGAGGTACGTACGTTCCTCCCGGCTTGCCGGAAAACGGAAGCGCCGGGGCGGCGATCGATCGGATGGAAGCCCGGCGTGAAGCCTGACCTGGCATACCTGCAGCCGACTGCTCTGCGTCAACCCTTGACGTCTCGGCACATAGCCAATTAGCCATAAGAAAACAACGACCTCTACAAGAGCTATATGCATGCATGACCGTGATGCTGTGACTGGCTGGCCTAGGTCGGAACCGTCCGCGCCGCCGCCCGTTGACGCCGACGGCCACCGCCGCGGCGACGACTCTCGAGCTGGAGATGGGAAGTCGTCCTCTGCCGCCGCCGCACAGCTGCCAACCGCGCGCGGGGGTAGCGCGTCCCATCGCCGGCCAGCCACGGCAATTCAGTAGTAGTACAAAAAAAGTACCGATGCAACGATGTGGACTTTGCAAACTAGTACAGGTCAGCATCACTGCATGCATCACGAATTCACGACGGTTTTTGCGAGTGAGTTTCAGCGCGATTTACACGTGCATCGACCGGTCGACCACGTTCATCACAGTAGAGTAGACCCTGCTGCAGCTGGTTCTCGATGACGTGGCCTGCCCCTCCGCCGGTCTCGTGCTCGACGGCCCAAGAAAACCTATCGATGCAACAACCACCTATTACTTAGAAAGAACAGTGAAGACCTGCTTGTTGCTTATGACTTTTTATCTTCTGTCTTGTTTGTCCAAACAAAATTGACGATGAGATTTTCGTTTGCCCTGCCGCTGCAGGCCTGCATACCAAGGTTTTGCTTACCGTTTTAAAAAAAATCCGGAGGGGCCAGTATCACGGTTACCGAAAAATACCGGCAGGTTATTTTGAATGCATGAATTCTGTCCAAATTTGAATATTCCGAGATTTTTCTCCCGGTATACACAATTACCGGGGGTGGCCGATAAATCTGGTTACCGGCCAGTTACCACGGAATTTGGCCGGTAACCGAAACCCTGCTGCATACACACGCTGGGTGCTGAATACGCATCGACCGGTCGACCACGTGCTGAACACACGTCGTCCCACAGTGCAGCTAGCTATTTGGATAGCACGAACTTGGCCAAAAAATTGTTGGGGAAAATGTCTTCTTATCTGAAAAGACTGTAGGAAACCAAGACAGTAACGCTGTAACGGTGCAGTGTTACCTGGCGACACTGCCTACCGGACAATCCGACTATCGGTGCTCACTACCCTGGCGACCACACTATGTAATGGCGCGAGCCTGCATAAGTTGTCGCCGCTCCGCTCGTCTTAATTCGCTCGACAAGCGTATCACCCGGCCGGTCCTTTCCTCGCCCTACTTCGATCGGCACATCATCCGGTCCACATCATTTGTTATTAGGGCCTAACATCTGTGCATCTATCTGTACATTAACATTTTGCATTAATGCGCCGCATACAGTACGAGCAACTTAAAGTTTGGCAAGCACAACGAAAGGAACTCTCGTGTCTTAAAAAAAAGAACTCTTGTGTTTGAAATCCCGCAAAATCAAGACGAAATGCTAACAAGTGAATATGTACCTCATAAGAATTCATGTCCAGCCGCTTTTGGTCAAATTAACTCTTGTTAAGGTTCCATTGTAAAGAACAACCGCAATAAAATCTTGTCCTTCAAGTTTATATTTCTTTTCCACGTCATCTTTTTTTAAGGGGTAGAATCCCAGACTCTGCATCAATCGATTCACACAACTATGTATTTATGTCTAAGACGGTGGCATGCGGTATTCATAGGCCCCGGTGCCCCTCTGGAAGGAGAAGAGAGCCAAGCTTAGGGAGCCTTGTATTTTGAAAAATTCAAAAATCACAGTATGAAGTTTAAGAAAAATCCAAAAAAAAAATCCTAGATCTACATAATGTCGCATTATACCAACGTGTAAATTTAACTAATTTCTTTTTTGTGTTTTGGGTTGCGCAAAAGTGATAAAATTTGACAGATTTGGGTGGCTATACTATTATCCTTACTGATCTAAAGGTACAATTGATAAATAAATGGTGAATTCGATAGATAAATTTGTAATCCACCAAAGTTAAACTCGTAATATGACTGAGGATTTATATTGCCCACCAATGCAACACTTCACCTTATCTTCTTCATATCGTCAATGTCGCTTAATCGGCAATCTCTTTTGGTTGTCTGTACTGATGTATTGTGTCACCTCTTAAGCGTCCCTCCTAAACTGAATGCAATCACATCCTTGCTCATTGTATCGCGGAGTTTCGTCCAGATTCAGAGCCAGACGGCCTCTGATTGATTTCTTCAGAAACAAGTCAGGTCGATTTGGATGGCTCGCACTCGCTTCGCCTCGACAACGCACACACTCACTCGGCTCCATGGACAAGTCAGGTTGACATTTGTGCATGATAGCATCATTCTGCATCGATGCTCATCAGCAAACTAAAAACAAAAAGTATATCAATGACAGGTACGAATTTAACTTTTCTACTATCTGAAATCCCAGAGAATTCATCCATTGCAAGAGAAACAAGGCAGCGCCGTCCTCTGAAACAAGTAAGGTCGATTGGGACCTCTCACACTTGCTGCATTCTGACACGTCCGCTCCTTTTTACCCCTCTCGGCGGCTGAACGAGGAGCTCACATAATCCACTATATATTTTTAGTTATCTACACTGCTTTACCAGGTCACACGTTTAGAGTTCTCCCAGATTGAATAAAGTCCTATCCTTTCTCGTTTTTCTACAATATCTACTAGTTAAGTATAGCAAAATTAAGAATGTTTTGGATCGCTGACACTTGCATTGCCTCGACATAATTTTTGTAATTTTGCATTGATGAGCACATTGAGCAGGATGGACAAAGCTTTGTCGATTGAGGACAGCAACGTACGTACGACTCTCTTCAATCCAAACTCCCACATCCATAATAATTCATTGGATGATTTGAGAGAGTAAATTGCAAAAAACCGCCACAATTCGCAGCAACGTCGCAAAAAACCACCGGTTTTCATTTTTTTGCAGATACCCGCACGCCTGACACAATTCTGGAAGAGCGTGCGGGTGTGGATGGGATTGGGTCAACGCGAGAGGGTGTGGGAAAAAATAAAATAAAAGGAGGAAAAAATTATGGAAGACTTTTTCGCAAAATATACACACGCCACATCACGTAGGCGCCTTTTGACCCGTCACGGCGGCTGAACGACGGGATTACACCTCGACTCGTCGACACGCAGGAACTTGCCTCGATTGTTTGAGAGGAATTGCAGTGCAGTGATCAGGAACGACGACGGGCTTGTCGTCGTCGGCTAAGCTGTCGGCCAAATTAACGCTCGACCATGAATCCATGACAGCAAGGACTCGCATGTGCTCTGATCGGTGGACGAGCGCGATACGCGTACGTTCCACTGCTGGAGATCGAAGAGATGCGTGGTGTTTCTTGCCGGAGAAGAGATCTGCCGAAAAGGCGCCAGAGGAAAAATAACAGTCACAGACAGCTTTCTGGCCCAGAGTCCGCTAAGCTTTCGTGCCGTGCTGTACGCAGTTGGGCAGTGGTGGTGGTGGTACACAAGTCGGTCACGAGCGTCGCCGGCCCGCAACGCACGTCGAGCCGTGCTGTGCGCAGTTGTGGATGATGGGCTGCCTCCTCCTAGGAAACTTCCAGGAAAGTTCGTCAATCCAGGAGATGACCTGACGAGGAGAGCTGTACACGCATGCATGCAACTTATTGCAGCGTCTGAGCAGTGACCTCCAGCTCGATCTCATAGACTTCATGGGTCGGACGCGCGCCAGTGGGGATCGAAATGGCAACTACTTCCATGGATCTAGTGGGAATCCAAATGGCAGCCATTTTTGCCATCTGCCCCCCAACCGCCCAAAAAAATAAACGAGCTATCGGGTTTCAAAACGCCTCACTCGAAGTAACATACACTACTGACATGGAACATGAGTACATGACAACATACATGGCACCACCGGCTGTTTTCTCTCTCCTGGCAGCCTGCCCCTACAGAGTTTGTCCTGCCTTTTCCTGTCATGGCAGACTTATCTGTCATGGCAGCATTCTCCCTCCTTGAGGAAAGGATGCTAACTCCATCGGAGTGGATAACCAATCAATATTCTTCCGTGATGGCCACACGACGACCAATTTGCTCATGTCAAACTAATTTACAACATCACCGTCCGACCAAGATATCAATGCTAACAACACACAAAAGTAAGATCTCCGTTGAGATCACTCGCAAGTGTCATCGTCATCTCTACTCCTTAAGCCAGTGAGTCCAGCTCCATCGGAGCGGACAACCAATCATGCCTTTGTCGCGACCGCAGCCACACGACCACCAAGTCGGCCATGTCAAACTGATGTACACTCACATCGAGGCTAGGTAGCTCCGGTTTTGACAAGGAGCTACAAATCAAAGAAAAACAAGATTCATATCGAAGAGGGACACCAAACGGACCGACTGTTGTCAGCCACCCATCGTCACTTTCTTTAGCAACACCATTGCAGCTCCGACATCACAGCAACAGAGCAGGGCTCGAAGATCCAACAGTCGTCATTAGCCGACTACCAAGATGTCACCATGAACCAAACACCGACTTCGATCTTTGCCACGCTATCCGTCGTGGGCCAGATTTTCAGTCTTTTTTTCCCCACTAGACACATGTCCCATTTACGTAAGAGGGGTTAGATGAACTTGGCGTACGTTAACGTTCATATCGAACAGGAGGCAATCATACAGTGCTCTCTTGCCATCATGAGCGTTGTCGACTGAACTATGGAATGCTCAACCTACCTGAGACGGCTACTTTCCGATGCAGTCATTCCATGATTTAGCCAATCAGGACTCAACCTGCATCAAACCTGTACGCGGAAAGAATTAGCTTCCAATCAAAGATTTGGTCCGTTGAGCCACTCATTGGCCTGGCAAGTTGCAAAATTCTTCTCAGAGGTAACCCGTTAGTACACTTAATCATCCTAGCGTATATACTCGGGTTGATACACGTATCCGTACGCGTTTCGTACGACGCATCTTACGCGCAGAGAAAAACGTAAAATTATTGGGTGGCGTACCCGATCCGTAGCAGCACACTGTTCTTGCACGTTGCGGTGTAGTACAGTGTGTACATGAACAACACGAAAACGAAACGAGTTCGTCCACCAGCTGCTTTTATATTGTTTTGTTAATAATTCGCAAATTTCGTAGTAGGACGTCGTTTTCGCGGTGAAGGCGGGTCGGCAGCAGCTGCAGATCCGAACATGCCTAATCATACATAGACAGATGAATTTACAATCGAATCAGAAATTATATCAACGTATCAAATTCACTCCACCGCCAATCACAGACTTATTTGTTTAGGCCAACAAAAATAAACAGTTAAGCACCACCTACCATTTTTAGGGAGTACCACAATTGGTAGGAGTATATAGTTTCTCAGCAAAGAACTGTACTCCTACTAGGGGTTAGCGGTGCAACCGATGCGGGTAAGAGTCCTTTTTCATTTAAGTAATCTGGCATCCTTGGTTTGAGAATAGGTAATGTGACAATTGGTGCCTCAGTTGAAGAAAGGAGAATCGACTACTTTTCTTAATCCGACTCGCTTTTTGTATTCGGGTATTTTTTTTGAAATCATGTGAGCTCTTGTTAAATACAATTATCTTTTGTCTTCTGATGTGGTGTTTGCTCTGTTTGCTATAAGGATCCAAGTACTAAAAGATTGGGTAAATGAAAGTTTAATGAAGCATCTCAGCGGCAGCTAAATCCGTAGAGCCAGACGAGAGACGAGGAGCCTGAACTTAAAATGAGCAAACAAAATTAAAGAGAGAGACTTTTTCGTGGCAGAAATAAACAAACCTGCAACTAGCAACTGGTTCAGGGTATGCGTCAGGACGAGGCCAACATGCTCCGACGAAGACCAAGCTCTGTTCATCCAAAATACAGAGCGGATGAATCTTAACAACAAAAAGAGTACTGAGCGGATCCTTTGCGGCTACGACGCACAGTGTACACTTTTTTCCTGAAACAAAGTTTAAACCTCTACTTAGTCGGATTAGGATGCACACCGTCGGTATAAAAAAGCGAGACATCATGGCTAAAATAGGCTTAGAGTATTTTCAATGGGACCGGACAAATTTGAGATCCTATATGTCCATGGATAGGTCCGGACATGTTGACGAATACATCTAGACATGTCCACAGTAGATCAGATATCCAGAAAAGCCAAACAATTGGCTTCTATGACCACAATCCATATCATGACTCATGAGCCCTCAAATGACTACCACACCGTACAACATAGAAACTACATACTTCCTCCGTACATAAAAAGATGTTTATCTAGGTACATGTAAATTTAGACAAAGTTGAGATATCTTTTTATGGATGGAGAGAGTACTATATATTTCTCATCATAAGACCATATTCTCTTACAATCTGCACCTAATTGTCATCGAAGATAACTACTATGTCCGCAGAGGAGTCGTATCTGGAATATATCACTCATGGTCGCTGGCGGCGGTTTCCCGCATCCTCCTCCTCATTAGAGAAGAAGGGATTGTCGTGGAGGGCATGGCCATCCTCATAGGGCTTGAGGATGGCGTGGTTCTCCTCGATTAGGAAGTGCTCGGTCCTCAACTGGTCGTTGAGGACTCGGTCCGCTGCTTTGTCCGCGAACTGCTGCTCCGCCGTGATGTGTTGCGCCTCCATGGCGAGCCGGTACTTTGACCGTGCCTCGTCGAGGGACATAGGCATGCACCCGACCATAACGCCGACGGACACGTCCACGTCCTCATCGAAGAAGATGTCCTCACCCTCGTCTTATGCCTCGGCCTTAGAAATTCTAATGGAATAATCACATTGAAGGAAATGTGTTTATAGAAACAATTCCTATGTATTGAAATTCTACAACAAAAAAAAAAGAATATCGTTTGGGCCATAGAGATTTTGGTTTGTTTGATAGCCTTACAAGAAAAACAAATGTAGTTGACTGAATGGATCATTTTTTGTGAAATATAGAGAATGAATCATTCAAAATTATTCCTATATAACTTAAACATACAAACAAAAGAACCAAACATAGAAACAATATTAATCCTACAAACGAAATAACAAATATAGAAAATCTCTAAGACAGCAATTCCTACGAAAATTGTTGGAATTAAAGAGGCCTATCAAGAGATCCAAACCGAAGACCACCGAGGGCAGCTGCCGCAGCGAGCCTTTGCCGTAAACGGCCTCTCGCATAAAGCTAAGATAATCCGCAGCTGCACTCCCTAGAAAAAAAAAGCAAAAATACCCAACGAACCAGCCGAAGCGGACGCGCGGGAAAGAGGCTGAAAAATCGCTCGTCCTGCGGAGGGAAGCTTCCGCGAAGCTCACTCCCCACTCCGTCCTCGTCCCCTATTTATCTCCCCACCTCCACCACCTCACATCTCAATCTCTTCTCCATCCACCACCATCCCCTGACCTGACTCCTGTACCTTCTCCATTCCATTGTTGATCGAAGCGCCGGCGATCAAGATGAAGCTCTCCGTGCAGTCGCTGGCCCGGAAGCTGTCCATCCCGTCCCCGAAGCGTGGCAAGAAGGACGGCGGCAGCAAGCGGGGCATCTCGCGGAGCGAGGCGCCGTCGTTCGCGTCGACGTCGTCCACGTCCTCGTCGGAGGAGGGCGGCGCGCTAGCGAGGTCGTCGACGGTCCCGAGCCCTCGGTCGGTGCTGCTGCAGCCGGCCGAGATCTCGCGGCGCGAGCTGGAGGCCGTGCTGCGGCGGCTCGGCCACGCGGAGCAGCTCTCCGCCGAGGAGCTCGACGCCGTGGCCGCCATCGCCGCCAACGAGGACGCGTCCGGCGGCGACCAGGACGAGCTGATGGAGGCGTTCCGGGTCTTCGACGCGGACGGCGACGGCCGCATCGACGCCGAGGAGCTCCGCGGCGTCATGGCCGCCATCCTCGCCGACGGGTGCAGCCTCGACGACTGCCGCCGCATGATCGGCGGCGTCGACGCCGACGGCGATGGCTTCGTCGGCTTCCAGGACTTCGCGCGCATGATGATGATGACGACAACCACGGCCACCGCGGCGACTGCTACCACGACAACGGATGGCCCGAGATTCCTGTGAATCGATTCGTCCATCCGCGACCAACTCCCCTCCTCTGTTCCGCTCGCCACTTTTCCCGCGAAATTTCGGACGGCCGTGATGATGCGCTCAGATGTGCGACTGCGCGGCAACCAGTAGGTGCTATTAGTAATCAAGAACACTCTGCCATGGAACATTCACCAGCTAAAATCCCAAGTTGTAAAATTTGTTCAACAGAGATGTTGAAGTAGAGTGATGGCAATGAGAATTGAGAATGCATCGTTGCTTGATTTATATTCTAATTACATTTTTAACGTGTAATAATGTTTCCGGCTACCGTTAAGCAGTATAAAACATTCTGGGGCTTGGAAGTAAGGCTGGCAATCGGGTTGGGTTTGGTCGGGTCGACCTCTTCTAGACCCATGCCCGTTTAACAAATGGGCAAGCTTCTCTGCCCGCGACCCTGCCCATGGGTCAGATTTCATGCCCGTACCCGTCGGGTCTGCATACAACAGCTACTCATGTCAATTCTGGCACTCCAAAATAGCATATTTTATGTGTCACCTTCAGCCGGCAGGTAGTAGGGTATGGCAGGGAGAAACTGTAGAGCGTGACGGGACGGCGGCATCGAGGATGGCAGGGAGACTGGGACGGCGGGGAGAAGCTGCTGCATGGGGCGAAGAAGGAAGGCGGCGGCTCAGGGTCCTTGGGCGACGGCAGGGAGTCGGGGACGGCGGCGTGGGGTCCTTGGGGACGGAAGGGAGTCGGGGACGGCGACGTCGGGGTCCTTGGGATGGCGGCGTCGAGGCCGGCTGTGACCCACATGTCAGCTAATCGGATTATCCGTCGGGTCGCCCATGGGTACACATGTCTGCCCATATCCTACCCACGACTAATCGGGTCGCCCACGGACGAAACCCATGAGCGAACATAACGACCCATACCCTACCTATTAGGGTCGGATGCGCGTGGGGCGGACGTGGGTGGAATTGCCGGCTTGACTTGGAAGTATCGAGGTCGTGAGGTGAATCTGTTGTGGTCGCACGTGAAATGATTGAAGATTCCGACGAGTCGGGACCGGACCGGTGCGGCGATGAATGAAAATGAATGGTGGGGCTCGGCATGGCAACGTTGCGACGCTGCGTGTGGCGTGGACTGACGGATTCTTGTCCGTTGGCCGTCTGACGTGTAGCAGCACATTGGTTCCTAATCCTACCGGCTGTCTGGATTCTTGACACGTACTCACATCAAAATATAAAATATTTTAGGTGTTGTTCAGATGTGGACTAAAATGAGTAAATATAGATACTAAAATAAATTTGTCTAGATATACATGTCAATGTGGGAAAAGACCCGAAACGGCTTACCTCCGTGCGCAAGCCGTCGTGCGGTAGGATTATGAACATTTTCTTTTCCCGACATTCTCTTCCTCCCTCGACACCAACCGTTCCCCGAGATGCCGCAGGCTGCGCCGGCGACGGCGACGCCGCTGCGAAGCCATGGCCGAGAAGGCTGTCGAGACTAAAACTTATGGTGGGGGTGGGGGTACTCGCCGGCGACGAGCTCCGCTGTGTGTTGGGGGAGGGAGGTCTTAGAGGGATGGTCGGGACGACGGAGGCTGTGCTTCAAGGAGGGCGGGGCGGTGAGGCGGTTGCGGTAGCGGTAGCGCCGCCGAGGATTCATTTTACCGCCGAGGATTCATTTTAATTTCATATATATGGGAAATCCTTACTTCATATTTTTATCTTGGGAAGTCAGACTTGATAAAACTCATCTTCATATAGTACAGCCGCAGGGTCGGAGGCAGTTGGTTAGGCCGGCGGTGGCGACGGGGGCGAGCTCATCTTCCTCCTCCCGTCGATGTGCGCTGGTCGGAAACTGAGCAAGCGCTCGCGCAGGTAAGCTAGCCAAGCCTTAAAAGACTAAAACGGTTTATGTTTTATATTTAACTAGCAAGGTGGCCCTCGCAAATGCGAGAGCATGGTCTTTATCTCGTTTAATTTATTTGTAAAATAGTCTAATCGGTTTTGCTAAATCTCAGTTGACTGATTTTTTCTTAAATCTTGGTCCATTTAGAAAAGTGCAATATTAATTCGAGAAAAACTCCACATTTATACAGTTGATCAAACTACTTTTGCTCCTATGAACACATGCATCCATCCAGTTGTTTGCCCAAAGATAATTTAAATGGAAGTCCAACTCTTTGAGTTCGATATTTCACTTACTTATTGGACACATAGTTTATATGTGTAGATTTCAGTTAACCAAATTAAATTCTGCCACATATATTGGACTCACAGTCAATATGTTTAGATTTCGATTAATCGGATTGGTTTCCATTTCTATTAAAATCTCAGCCACTAATTATAGATTCAACTGTTTAAGTAATTCAAGTGATTTGGATTAGTGTGACGTCGACGCGTCCTTCAATGTGTACCTTTCCACACATAGTTTGCGCCCATCTTCCCTCAAATTAAGTTTTTGAGAAATAATACTAAAACTAAAAAAAATATGTGCTCGTAATTCAACCTAGACCTCTTTGTATACGAACCTTGTCATTGATTGTTTTTAAGCAAGGAGTTATTTGATTTGTAAAAAGTAATATCTTGCCACTTCATTGTGCTCTAATTGCATGGGTTTGTTCCACCATCGATCAAAACTGCCACATCTGTTGGTACATATTATGTAATTCTACGAAAAATATCCTCCTTCGCTCTCTCATGGCCGTGATATTTTTTTCTGCCGTGGCAATATTATTTCCACACTAAGTTACATTTCGTTGGCAACTATTTTTTAATTAAATGCGTGTATTAGTTTGCTTGAATTCATTCTTTTATCGGTATTAGTTCCACGTTACTCTGAAATTCACCCATTAATTACATATCTATCTTTTTTTAAAATCCAACGTGGTTAACATCGTGTCTCTAATAGACTTGTTATATTGTTACTAATTAACAAATCAATATTTTTCTTGCATTAACGTAAATTTCAAAATTTTACACAGATAACAATGTTACCACTAAAATTCAATCTAATATTTTCTCTTCGGTCGGAACACACGGTTGGCAAATAAATCTACCTATCACTCCGACACGTGAGAATGGTAGAGGTGAGAGAGATAAATAGACAGATTAAACTGTTACTATCTTCACGGCTGGAAAAATATATGAATATCTGCACATAAAACTTGTGACCCCGTGTACATTGGTTTTTTCTTGACGGGCTAATTTTTAGTTGAATGTTCACAAGATGAAAGATTGCTTTTCACGTCAGATCAAATATGTGAGTGCAAGCCGGATAAAACGGTTATTGTTTGTTGGTTTGGGATAGCTCAATATTTTCATTCATGGCTAAAGAATATTGGGACTTCATAGCTAGCATGTTCGATGGCATAACCTACGTTTTATTAGCTACCATTTTTTTCTAGGTATTCGTGGTGGACCTAGCTAGTGATGCGCAGGTTTTACCCGGCAGTCTCGTTTGATTTTTGTTTGATGAAGCTTACTTTTCTGTATACGTACTGGAGATAAATATCTACACGGGTCCTATCAAACCGACTTGCACCTTTTTTTTACGTCAATAGACTTGCAACGTTATATGCTACAGGACCATATCCCATCAAACGTGACCATGTCAAACGGAACATCCTACACTGTTACGCATATATTATCTTTCATTAAATCCTAACCACTGATTTTAGATCTAATTATCGTAAATAATTATGATGATGTGGATTAATGTGGTGACTCGAAAAACTCCCTCATTTTGCTTTTAGTATATAACTAGTCGACAACCCGTGCATTCGCACGGGCTGGTCTTTATCTTCTGATTCTTTAGATTATTCACATACATGTGTACTGCCATCTTTGAACTTGGTTTTAACATTTTAACCAACATATTGACCTAACTACAATTAGAAAATAGTTGCGCTTACAATTATGACCGTGAAATTTACTAATATTCCTAATAAAGTTTTTAAATTCTACACGCGTAGGTTCTACATGATCTACTCTACTATTGACTGAATTTATTAATAACCATCTTCATAATTTAAAAATCATCAAAATGGTTTATTTTTACATACCATATTATATCTATGTATCACTATTTGAAATTCTACTCAAAATTATTTAGAAAATGATCAAACTGCATGTCATGGGTCACTACATTTTAATATTTATTTTTTGCATCAAAAATACCCTTCGGTGGTAAGCTATTATGAAATCTTAGATTTATTTCTCTATATCATTCCTGACTCCATCCATCACGATTTAATTATTAGAATATCTATTCGAAATTATTTAGAAAATGACCAAACTGCATGGCATGGGTCACTACATTTTAATATTTATTTTTTTCAGCAAAAATACCCTTCGGTGGTGAGCTATAAAGAAATCTTAGATTTATTTCTCTATATCATTCCTGACTCCATCCATCACGATTTAATAAATGTTATTAGAATATGTTTTCCTCATCCATATTAGCTCTAGGAGTGTGCTAAGGTGTGTTCTTGTTTATCTATCTCCTCATTCTGTTCGTGCTAAAAAGAAAATTTGGGTACCAACTTGTCTTGTCTACACGTTGTTTATAACTGACAATGCTTTCTTGCAAAAATGTACCGAGGCATAAAATACTTGCATTGTATCAGGAGTACTTTGTATTAGCATCAATATAAGTAGATTTACGAATAAAACAATGCTTTAAATAAAACCATGGATGAAGTAAGCGCACCTTGGCTAGCATCTGGATCGTAAAGAATTGGAATATACCCTGTCGTAGGAATGACAACATGCTGGATTTACTTAAAGCATGGTTTTACTTAAAGCAGATCTGACATGCAGTGTTCATTAAATATGGATAACAGTAGGACTGGTTTCAGATAATATACGGGTTTACGCCTTGTCAGCAAAGAAAAAAGGAATACCACACAATAAAATACAATCGACTGACATGCCACCGCACAGGATTCAGACTTGAAGTGCCTGCTGCTCTCGTAGGACTGCGCAGCTCCTATTTACCCTGAATTTGATCTATCGATGAATAGAAATTTAGAATATAAAGAAATCCTAGGAATAACCTTGCGGGCAAAATAATTAATCTAGCTGTGAGTTTTTGCGTGGAAAATATCCTTGCACAGACAAACGAAAAGAAATCAATTGAGCGCAAACCCGCGGCGTCGGCGACCGGAGCAGCGAAACACCCGAACTTGCATAGGAAAGGAAAGTAAACACTACATCATACCTCAATCGATTAGGTGTTTGCACCGCGAGGATCCAATCAATGCATCTATAAACCAACATAATTATTTCTCCTGAATTCTGCAGATCGGAACATTGGACGGGTATATGAACCTTACATGCATGCAGATATGCAACGGCTGATGGGTGGCTCATGCTGTAGGCCGGCCGTCCGAACTTCGGCCATCTCCCCTGCAGGTGTGATCCGCTGGACGACGAATTGACGATTAGCCAACAGGAAAATATCCCATGCATGGACAAATTAATTAATTAGGTACTGATCGGAGGATGCGTGGTTTGGGATTCGAACTCAAGCGGAGAAAAATACTTGCGAGAGGTGCCACGCTAGTGTGTTCGACAAAGGACTTTAATCTAACGGCTTGAGATAGATTATGGGTAGATCGGAAGGTCAATATTTTCTAATCTCCAGGATTAACGTGGTGTCTCGTATGATGCCTCTAGCATTTTGGGACTGCTAACACCACCACGTGCCAGTAGTAGGCACGTCGTTAGCTAGCGTCCCCACAAAGAGAAATTCGAAAACAGAAATAGAAGGCTGGGATGAGAAAGATGTATGGTTGCGTTGCTTTGTGCAGGTGAATCTCTTTTTTTTCGAGAACACGCAGGAGGTCTGCGCGTCGTTTTATTAAGCTTATAAGAGGAGAACATTAACAACGCGATTACAAGGAGGGCACGAAGCCGCTCACCACTCCACACAGCCACAAACGGCACCCGCCTCCTCTCCTACAAGCCCACGTCTACATGATGCCCAGGCTCTCCACTCGTCGGCTATAAGATCCACTAGTCTAGGGATGGTGACGGATACATTGTCAAAAATCCTCGCATTCCGTTCAAGCCAGATGCAGCGAAGGGTGAGGAGGACAAAGGAGTTGGCCGTCGTAGCATCCTTCGACGGGAGACGCTGCACGAGGTCATGCCACCATGCAGCCATGGTGTCCTGCGGGCTCGGCACGGTGAACTGAAGATCCAACTTCGCACGAAGGCCGGCCCAGACGCCCCGCACAAAGGGGCATTGGATAGACAGGTGCTCGATCGTCTCGTCCACAGCGCTGCACAGCGGGCAGAGGGAGTGCCGAGCCATGCCGTGCCTTGCCATTCTGTCCGTCGTCCAGCAACGGCCGCGAAGAGCAAACCAGGCGTGCAGCTTGAACTTTAGGGGAGCAAAGGACTTCCAGATTTGCGCTGCACCGGGCATGACAGTGGAACCTTCAAAGAGAGCGTCATACGCCGTTTTGGAGGTGTACACACCCGATGCCGTCCACTTCCAGGTGAACTGATCCTCAACCCCGTCGCCACCAAGCTCCACCGTGGTGATAGCATCCCAAAGCCTGAAGAACTGAATGACCACCTCGATCGTGAGCTCGCCGACGATATCCAGTGCCCAGGCGTTGTTGTGTAAGCCCTCTTGGACAGACCGCGTTTTTCTGACGCCCGGTCTCACCAAACTTGCAACCGCAGGGGCCAGAACGCCGGCCGACAGTCCACCGATCCACGGGTCCTCCCAGAAGCTGACACGGGATCCGTTCCTGATCTTGATGGTCACCGAAGCGTTAAAGAGAGACATTGAAATCCATGCCTGACCACGGCCGGTCGGCGTCCACTTTCTGAAGCCAAATCCACCTGGACCGGAGCGCAATGTTCAGAAACCGGAGGTTGTGAAAACCAAGCCCTCCGATCCTTTTGGGCATGCACACCTTCGGCCAAGCCACCAGGCAACTCCCACCACGCGCCTCGTTCCTACCGACCCAGAGAAAGCCGCGCCTGATTTTATCCACTGCCTTGAAGAACCAAGGCTCCAAATCAAGCGCCATTAGAGCATCTCCAAGCGGAGGCCCCAAATCCGGCCCCCAAACTGCGACCGGACGCGTCCGGGCACGGTGACCGGACAGCCCCAAAAAACGGTGTCCTACAACCATAACCCTCAAAAAATCTCCCCCAAACCCATATTGGACATGCACGTAGATCAAATGATCAAATGATCAACATAGTTCAAACATCATATGGTTCAAACATTCACAAACATAGTTCAAACATTCATAAATCAAATCGGAGGCGCGCTCAAACAGGACCCCGGGCGGCGGCCGCCGCACGTTCAGCTTCACGCCTTTGGCGACGGCGAAGGCAACGGCGGGCTCCCGCTTCACGCTCCAGCTCCCGTGCGTGAGCGGCGACGGATGCACGTTGCCATTCCCGGTCGGCAGCGGCGGCGGCGGCCTCCTCACGTTCGTGTGCTTCGCGTTCCCTTTGCCGAGCACGGCGTGCCTGTCGAGCTTGGGTCTCCACTCGGCGGATCATGTCCTTCCTCTCCTCATTCGGCGTGTAGTCCACGAAAGGGCTATCCTTTAACATGTCCCAACAATGGCCGAACTTCCACTCTGTCGTCTCCGGCTTCCCCCCAAGTGCGTTGTACAGCATGACGGCTTCGTCTATCTATAAAAATAAAATAGACACTCCATGAATCGGTGCTAATGGATCCAACATTGTAAAAAATTTAACAATAGAACTTACGGAACCCATTTGAGCAAAGCATCCGGAGAACTTGTTGATTTCCGCCACTATGGTGCCCCATCTATGGCAGATGGAGCCCTCATTGCGGAATACTTCCGAGTTTGCATTGAACACTTGACCGATCCGATCCCAGAACGTACCATGGTGGTGTCTTCCGGTCAGAGGATCCGACGGGGTGGACAACCACGCATTGCACAGCAACCTATCGTCGCCGACGGAGTACTACAGAGTGCATCGGGCATCAAATTCCTAATCATCCTACTCATTCCTATAATGTGGGCATTCCAACCGGAAGCGAAGGAGGAGATTGGGAGGCAAACCTGCGGAAGCACCTCCATTGCTTCGTCGGATGGGGCGGCGGCGGGGGCGGCGGCGGAACTGCCAGCGGCGTTGAACAGAGCCGCCGAAGACGGCGCGGCGGCATCCGGCCTGACGCAGCTCCCAATCTCCTCCTCCTCTGCCTCCGCGAACGCATGCCAGTACAGCTCGGTGGCGGATTCGCTGCCGGAGCCCGCCATTGGCAAGATGTGGTCGGAGAAGAGTTGAGTGGAAAGGGGATCGGAGGAGAGTGAGAGCTAGGGTTCCGACCGGGGTGGGGAATTTTCGGATATATGTGGGGTATTGTTGGGCCGCGTCCGACGTGGCGGCGCGTCCGGGCGCGTCCGGACGCCCACAAACCCTCTCTACATATGGGCTAGGTTTGGGGTGTGCCGGACAGCCCGGACGTTTGGGGTGGCTTTGAGGGCCGTCGTTGGGTCGCGGTTTTTGGGCCAAAACGAGTCCGGGCTGTCCGCCCGGACGTTTGGGGTGGGTTTGGGGCCTCCGCTTGGAGATGCTCTTAGTTGGTAAATAACAGAGGCTGTCATCACTGCTTGGATGTAGATCATCCGGCCGTCCTTGGTCAAGAGGCGGGCTTTCCAAAACGGCAACTTGTTCGCCAATTTGTCAAGCACAGGTTGCAGGTCGCTCCTCCGCAGTTTCTGCACAGCAAGAGGGAGTCCTAGGTATCGGCAGGGGAGATCGACCATAGGACACGCCAAGGCAGGGGCGACGGTCTCCACAGTCTCTGGGGCGCATTGAATCTTAGCGGCGGCGCTCTTGGTGAAATTAACAGACAACCCCGACGCGTTGCCGAAGCACGCGAGGATCGCCTTGACAGTAGCAAGCTCCTGGACATCAGGCTAGGCGAAGACTACCACGTCATCCGCGAAGAGAGACACACGGTGCTTCAAACCCAGGTGAGATAAGTTCGCTAGAGCGCCTTGAGCCTCCGCTGTCTTGAACATTGCAGCCAGTACGTCCATGACGAGAACAAACAACAATGGCGAGAGCGGGTCGCCTTGGCGAAGACCTCTGCCATGACCAAACCCGTCGCCCGTTCTGCCGCTGATGATCACCTCCATAGATGCCGTGCGCAGAAGCAGTAAGATCCACCGAATCCACCTTGGGCCAAAGCCGCGCTGGCGGAGCAAGCTCAACAGGAACGCCCACGATACGCTATCGAAGGCTCGAGCGATATCGAGTTTCAGGAGTAGGCAGGGAACCTTACGCCGATGAAGAGCTCGCGCCGATTGCTGAACCAAAACGAAATTGTCCTGGATGCATCTGCCCTTAATAAACGCGCTTTGGTGAATCTCACCTAAAGAACACATCCTATACAAGTCTTCCCCTAGATTTCATAGACGCCCCCCAATATCTTTGGCACGAAAGCTTGCTGGAAACGTTATGGATTGATTCGGATTTATTTTTAGGCTTTGCTATTCAGTGATAACAGAATTATTAAGGAGCTTCAAGGCTTTTCAAAGCTGCCGCATGCCGCGCCAACCGGAGTTGAACATATGGGAGGCCGGTGTTTTATGTTCGAATCCTTCAGCTGTGAATGGTTCATTAGTACGAAGATTCTGTTTGAGTCTTATCATCGGAATTTCAGGTGAACTTTGATTAATTTTTTGTTAGCCCCTCGCTCATCATCTTCTTCCTTTTTTAAAGAAGGGGGAATTATTATGATAACTGATATATGCAGTATAGATTTGCACATAAGACTCGTATTACTCCCGCTATATCTTGAGATGCTGCACATGGCCTTGTTTATTTTACCTTATCAGAAAATTTCCATCAAGTCCCGAGATAAGCTCAGAGAGACCGATGATCGTCAGAGATGTTTATCGATCTGGAGGTGCTCTAGCTCTACACACAGCACTCAGCGTGCTGTAGCCCCTTGTTTCGTCACTTCCACTTGCCATTTTCTTCTCGTTTACTATTCTGAGAGGATAATTTCGCCACTTCATCATATAATCTTCTTCTTTTCACATTCAGAAATCAGTGTGCAATCCTGACATCGCCTTCAAACTGCTGTGCGAAACAACCCCGTTTTCCCTGCAAGAACCTTGTCTGTGAAGCTAGTGCAGGTGCAGCTTTGAGTCGTATATTTTTTCGAGGTTGTTCGAGTCCCATTATTTTTTATGCTTCAAGATGCACTTTGCTGCGCAAAACCTGATCAGCCCAGTTCATCATTAGACGCTAGTGCCTGCTTCGAGCTACTAACCGTACGTTAATCCTGGAGGAACAAGAAAATGGGGCACAATGATGCATCTCCTAATCATAGTGTCTCCTAACTATCTGCTCATGGCTCATGAGTAGAACGGCGCTAGCTAGCCAACGTGGCAAAGCTGGTGGCCATGGACCCGAGCTAAGCCTAATAAAGTCAGGATATTTTCCCGTGCATGCGGCGCTAAAGGGTTGGCAATTGCCAAGCAAAAGTTGTCCTTGTCTCGCAGTTGTTTTGTTTGCCTCGGTAAACTGCCTTGGAGTTTCTTGGCAGAGACTCGAGGCCGGAGCATCATCAGTTGTTTTGTTTGACCAAGGATACTGTACTAGGCCCTACAACGAGGCCAAGAAAAGTTTACCGGAGGAAACTGCCGGTATCTTGCATGCAGGGCCCCCAGCGTCTTTTAAATACTTTTATCTTTAGCTAATCATATCATCTCGTACACAAAATGAGCAGTCCAATTTCTCTACCTTCCTGTCCCTTTTGCTCCCCGGTTTCTAGCAGCCATTGTCGTGCTGTGTGAAATTGCCCAACAAATCACCGTCGCTTATCGAAGCACCGTACGGTTAACTCTTAAACAAAATACAAGGTCAAAGACGAGTGCTCTGCGCTACCTCTGATGCGGTGCTTGACCGGAAAAGAGGGAATATTTGCGTGGGCAAGAGCTTCCTTCCTCCAATGCTTTGCGGCATTACTATATTTGTGTTGGCAATAGTAGGTCACACAACGTAGCCAAGCTTGTCTTCTTCACGGACCCCTACATTACATACATGGTTTGCTTCACTTTTGTTTTGCAGTTCCGGTAGCGGCGCTGTATCGTCGTTTTTGGCTGAAACTTCTGTCGTCTGCGCATGCACATGAGACATGTTTCTTTTCCTTTTCTTTCCCTTCCTACTACTACCAGCCATAGCATAGCTTTGAGCCCAAGCTTGCGCAGGGAAAATTGGATCCGAGGCGCGCCTGCGTGCGTTTGGCCTCACCCAAACCCAAAGGTTCGGTCGAGAGGGGAGCTTCGCCGTTGCTTCCTGCTCTCTCTGCTTCACTGTCTTTTCAGTGGTTTCCGTCCGAGCAAAGCGACGCATCAAACTGAAGATCTAGTCCAGGTTTCGTTTGGAACTGCTGAAACTGTACAAAGTGCTCCATAGTCCAGATATACTATGTATGATTGGATCGCTGCTCCATTATGCTTGGGCACTAGTGCTAACCCATCTATTGTCACATGTAAAGGCATGTCTTAAATATTTGATCAAGTCGCTAGGTATTGCCCAGGATTAGATAAAATATGTAAATATATATATTTGTATGTGCATGGGAGGGCCCAGGTGGGGATCTATTCTGCTTCACGGTAGAAGCCACCGAAAGGTGCAAATTCTCTGGCCAATCCGATAACCGCCAGTTTCTCTCCTGCTATATTCGGCATTCGCATAACTAAACAAAAGTCCCTTTTCTTTATTGTTATCCGATGGTACAGTCCACAATCTCTGCATTGTGTTTTCAGGAAGATCTAATACTGGCAAAACAATGTTACAGTTTCATTTGTCTCTGTAGGGATGAAAAACTCGCTCTATTTTTTATTCTATTCTGTTCATTTTATTGGCGGGTGAAATAATTTTACAATATTGTCTCTGTATAACAAGATTATACACAACTAATATCAAGCAGCGGAAGAAAAAATTAAAACATTTTGGCTAGAAACGGGAGGTGATAATATACGGCGCTCGTTAGCGTCGCTGATCCCTCGCGACGCCTACGTGGTTCGTTCGTGGGCCGGCCCATTTGCTTCTCCCCAGCAGTGGTTCCTTCGTGGTTCCCTTTTCTTCTTATACTGACAATTGACTAGAACGAATGCTTCTACGTGGTTCGTACTGCGTTTTGTTGTCCAGAAAAATTCGAATTTGAATAATTACGAATAGGAACAAAATTTAAATTTGTATAATTTTTGAATTTGAACAATTTCAAATTTGGAACCATTTTTTATTTGGAAACATTTTTAAATTTGAAACCATTTTCAAAATGGAGCCATTTTCAAAACTGACCAATTTTCAAATTTAGAACCAATTTTAACTTTGGAACCATTTTAAATTCGGCACCATTTTTAAGTTGGAACCATTTGTAGTACAAATTTTTTGAACCGTTTTAAAAAATGGAACCGCTTTCAAAATTGGAACCATTTTTAAATTTGGCACAATTTTCAAAATAGAACAATTTTCAAATTTGGAACCATTTTTAATTTGGAACCATTTTTAATTCGGAACATTTTTAAATTTTGAACCATTTTCCAAATGGTAACATTTTTAAATTTAAAAACATTATCAAAATAGAACCATTTTTAAATTTGGAACCATTTTCAAAATGGAACCATTTTTAATTTGGAACCATTTTAAATATGGAACCATTTTCGAATTTGGAACCATTTTAATTTGAAACCATTTTAAATTTGGCACCATTTTAAATTTGGAACCATTTTCAAAATGGAACAATTTTTTAAATTGAACCATTTTCAAAATGGAACCATTTTTAAATTTGGAACCATTTCCGAAATGGAACCATTTTAAAAAATGAACAATTTTCAAATTTGGAACCATTTTTAATTTGGAACCATTTTAAATTCGGCACCTTTTTTAAGTTGGAACTATTTCCATTTTTTAAATTGGAACCATTTTCAAAATGGAGCCATTTTCAAAAATGAACAATTTTCAGATTTGGAGCCATTTTTAACTTAGAACCATGTTAAATTCGGCAATTTTTTTAAGTTGGAACCATTTTCAAAATGGAACCATTTTAAAGAATGAACAAATTTCGAATTTGAAAGCATTTTTAATTTGGTACTATTTTTAAATTTGGAACCATTTTCAAAATGGAACCATTTTAAAAAATTAGACAATTGTCAAAAACTAAGAAAAAAAATAGAATAAATAGAAACAGAAAAGAAAAGAAAACGAAACATAAACAGAAAAGAAAATAAAACGAAAAAGAAAAAAGAAAAAGGAAAAAGAAATAGAGAAACAGAAAAGAAAACAAAAAAGAAAAGAAAAAGGAAAGTGGGCCGGCCCAAAAACTCATCGGGTGGGATGTCTGTAGGCGGCGCTGCTACACGGGCGCCGCCTGAAGGTAGCATCGTTTTGGCCCGGCCCAGCGTAGCGTGAGCGAATGAATTTCAGCCACGACACGTTTTTCTTTTTCTTTTCCGTTTTTGTTTTTCGTTTTTCTTTTTCATTTTTTGTATCGTTTTCTTTTCTTTTCTTTTTTTTGGTTTTCGTTTTCTTTTCTCTTTTTTTGTTTTCTTTTTATTTTTCATTCTTTTATTTTTTTGAAAATGGTTCCAATTTTGAAAATGGTTCCATTTTTTGAAAATGGTTCCAATTTTAAAATGGTTCCGAATTTAAAAATGGTTCCAAATTATTCATTTTTAAAATGGTTCCAAATTTAAAAATGGTTCCATTTTGAAAATGGTTACAAATTTAAAAATGGTTCCAAATTTAAAATGGTTTCATTTAAAAAATGGTTCCAAATTTAAAAATGGTTCCATTTTGAAAATGGTTCCAACTTTAAAAATGGTTCCAAATTTAAAAATGATTCCATTTTGAAAATGGTTCCGAATTTAAAATGGTTCCAAATTTTAAAAATGCTTTCGAATTTAAAATGGTTCCAAAATTAAATTGGTTCCAAATTTAAATATGTTTCCAAATTTGAATTTTGTTCATTTTTAAATGGTTCCATTTTGAAAATGGTTCGAAATAAAAAATTGTTCATTTTTTTAAAATGGAAAATGGTTCCAAATTAAAAAATGGTTCCATTTTGGAAATGGTTCCAAATTAAAAAATGGTTCCAAATTTGAAATGGTTCCAAATTTTAAAATGGTTCCAAATTTGAAAAATATTCATTTTTTGAAAATGGTTCCATTTTGAAAATTGTTCCAAATTTAAAATGGTTCTAAATTTAAAAATGTTTCCTATTTTACAATTGTTCATTTTAAAAAATGGTTCCAAATTTAAAATTGTTTTTCGTTCTTTAAAAAAAATTGTTTATTTTTTCTAAACGTTTTCTGAACGAACGAAATGAGGGGAGGTCCTCTACGGCGCCCGTTGGCGGCCGGTTCGTCTGGCGCCGCCTGCATGGATCCCTCTCGCGCCGCTACATGGGCCGGCCCAATGACGTTTCGTTTTTCTTTTTTCGTTTCCTTTTTCTTTTCTTTTCTGTTTTGTTTTGTTTTCTTTTTTATTTATTGAAAATGAACCATTTTTAAATGTTGAAACCATTTTCAAAATTTGAAACTATTTAAAATTTGAAACCATTTTAAAAAATGAATAATTTTCAAATTGGAACCATTTTAAAATTCATAACCATTTCAAAATGAAACCATTTGTAAATTTGGAACCATTTTAAAAATGAACAATTCTAAAATTTGGAATCATTTTTAAATTGGGAACCGTTTTAAATTTGGAACCATATTTAAATTTGGAACTATTTTTTAATTTGGAACCATTTCAAAAAATGAACAGTTTTTTAATTTGGAACCATTTTTAAATTTCGAACCATTTTCAAATGGAACCATTTTTAAATTCGGAACCATTTTAAAAAATAGAACCATTTAAAATTTGGAACCATTTTAAAAAATGAACAATTTTAAAACTTGGAACCATTTTAAATTTTAGAACCATTTTCAAAAAAGAACAATTTTTAAATTTGGAACCATTTTCAAAACGGAACCATTTGAAAATTTGGACCATTTTTACATTTGCAACCATTTTCAAAATGGAACCATTTTCAAATTTGGAACCATTTTAAAATTTGGTACCATTTTCAAAATGGAACCATTTTGAAATTTGGAACCATTTTAATTTTGTAACCATTTTAATTTGGAAACAATTTCAAAATGGAACAATTTTTAAATTTGGAACCATTTTATAAAATGAACAATTTTAAATTTGGAACCATTTTAAATTCGAAACCATTTTCAAATTTGGAACCACTTTCAAAATGGAACCATTTTTAAATTTGAAACCATTTTCAAAAATGAACAATTTTAAAACTTGGGACTATTTTAAATTTTAGAACCATTTTCAAAAAGAACAATTTTTAAATTTGGAACCATTTTCAAAAGGAACCATTTGAGAATTTGGACCATTTTTACATTTGAAACCATTTTCAAAATAGAACCATTTTCAAAATTGGAACCATTTTAAAATTGTAACCATTTTCAAAAATGGAACCATTTTAAAATTTGGAACCATTTTCAAAAGGGAATCATTTCAAAATGGAACCATTGTTAAATTTGGAACCATTTTTTTAAATTTGGAACCATTTTAATTTTGTAACGATTTTAAAAAATGGAACCATTTTTAAATTTGGAACCATTTTCAAAATGGAACCATTTTTAAATTTGGAACCATTTTCAAAATGAACAATTTTAAATTTGGAACCATTATAAATTCAAAACCATTTTCAAATTTGGAACCACTTTCAAAATGGAAGCATTTTTAAATTTGGAACCATTTTTAAAATGAAACCTTTTTAAAATTTAGAATCATTTTAAAAAATGAACAATTTTAAAACTTAGAATCATTTTAAATTTGGAACCATTTTAAATTTTAAAAATAGTTCAAATTTTAAAAGAAACAAAAAACTAAACATAAAAGAAAAAACAAAAACAAAAACAAAAACAGAAAAAGAAACGAAAAAGAAAACAAAAAAGAAAAACGAAAAAAGAATATAGAGAAAAACGAAAAAGAAAAGAGAAGAGAAAAAAAGAAAAGAGCTACGTACCTAATTGGGCCCGGCCAGGAAGCATCGCTTCAGGCGGGCGCCGCATAGGGTTTGCCCAAAATGAGCAACGAAGCACGTAACGAAGCACGTAGGCCGCGCGCGCTAGAAGCGACGCTAACGGGCGATGCACAGCATCTCCCGTCCGGTCCCAGACCCCGGCCCGAGTCCAGCACCGTATACAGCTGAGGATTTGGGCCTGCATGGAACGTCCGGTCCGGGCCAGGCCGGAATGTTATACCAGTTGAATCTCGAGATCTCAAAATAATAATAAAAAACAGCTGAATCTGGTTTCTGAAATGAACTTCCGTCGGGCTACGAAAACGCAAATCTATACTAATATTAAAATAGCAAACTTGTTGGGATACTTTAAATCTGGACCGTTCAATATCCGATCAAACAGCCCAGATCGTCCCAATGTTTGACAACTCAACAATATCCGATTTTTCCCGTTTTACCCTCCCACCAAATCACGTAATACTACTAAATTGCCACTCATCTCTGAATCGTTATTTTTATCTTTTCCTGAGTTAGGCCGACCACCTCCTCGCGCGCGCCCCGGCGGCCTCCGAAATCCCCTCTGTGCGCTCTTCCGCTTCCCCTTAGCGCGCCATCATCGCCATGCACGTTGGCTTCGGTGTGACATTTGTGTACTACATGATACTTACATTTATCTTTGCAATATAAAATATAGGACCGATGCAAAATATGTAAAAGAACTAATCAATATAGACCCTTGTACGATCTTGACTAATTCTAAATTATCTCTTTAATTGTGAAGACGTGCGTTTACACGTACATTTCAACTAGTTTGGTAGAAATTAACCACCTCCGACCCGAATCCGGCACGCACAGCAACTCCGATATATTCCTATTTATCAGGTTCGCTCCCCAGAATTCGAATCGACCAAGGCAAAATCCATGAACGGATTGGAGCACACTGATCCTTCTGCATTGCCATGGCGCCCACTGGCCTGTCCGACTTGCCAACCTGCCGACCGAAGCCCTGGACTCGATCGCGCGGCGGGTCGGGCCCCTGGACCACGTCGCATGCTCCGCCGTGTGCAAGCCATGGCGCCGCGCGCTCAACACGGCGCGCCTCCGCGGCCTGAGACAACCGGGCCCGCCGTACTACGTGTGCGTGGAGCCCCCCCTACGTGTGCTCGTCCTGGCGCCGGGAAACCACCGTGTTCGGCGAAAAGCGGGAACAATGGACCGGGCACATCTGCTTCTGCTCGCCCTGGAGAACCAGTTCCCGCGAGAAGAAACAGTCATGGGCCAGGAAAGTGTGCCTTCTCCCCAACGGCGTTGGCGGCCAGCAAGCATGGTCGGCGTCGTCCTGGACACCTGCAGCAAGAACGACGTGGCGTACACGACGAAGATCATAGGCTGCAACTACGGCTGGGTGGTCACCGTCGACAAGGCGTACACCCTGGCGCTGGTGGAGCCGCCCACCGGCAGGCGGTTCCCGCTGCCTCCCATCACCTCGTCCCTCGGCCGCAGCAAGAAGGTGCTGAAGAACATCCAGCTGATGGGCCAGGACATGTTCCGCAAGGCGGCGTTGGCTCCTGGCCGCCGGCTGGGCACCTACGCCGTGATGCTCATTCACAGCGGCGGGCACGGCCTGTCCTTTCTCGGGCCCGGCGCCAAATGCTGGACGGCGTTGCGCGAACCGGCGTGGGCACCCAAGAGTTACCTGGACGTCGCGTTCCACAAGGGCGCCTTGTACACACGGTCAGCGTCGACCTGGAGCTTAACGCCTGGGAGCCGGACGGGAGCTGCACAGGCCTGCGGGCAAGGCTCGTCGCGAGTCCACGGACGGAGCCAATGTGGGCTGTGCTCGTCGAGTCGACGACCCGAGACGACCTTCTGATGGTGAGCGCCCCTGTTGACGGCCCTGGACTGTACTCCGGGATGTCGGTGAAAGTGTCGCGCTACGACGAGTCCGAGGGCGAATGGATCCCTGCAATTAACCGGGGTGATACGACGATCCTGGTCAAGGAGAATAGCGGCTTATGCCTCTCCGGACCTCCTTGGCCGGGAATGACGATCAGAGAGGATTGGCATGTTTATGTTTCTTACTCGTCTAATATGCCATGCCACATGACCTACGGCTGTTTGTTTCTGCGCGACGGTTGCTGGTTTCTGCCATACTCTGCACCTGTCATGCCACACAAGTAGGTCCGGCCAGAGCAGCATGTGTTGACTATTAAAAGATCATCTAGCACAAATTTGAACCACACAAAAGAAAAGATAAGCAGTACCTTGATCTGAAGAAGCAGCCATGCCTTCTTGTATTGCTCACACCACTTAGGGATGGAACAATTGATGTCTAGTTCTTCCTAGTGTTTTGGTGCTTGCTAGATCGGTTGCTTTTCTTTATTTTGAGAGTTGGAGAGTGAGAGAGAGGGCAGAGAGAGCTTCTGCGTGCTCCTCAACTCTTCTAGGGTCATCTAATCCTTTATATTTTGTTTAGCACCACACACTAGGGGAACTAGCACCGTTGGATCAGAATTGGATGTCTCCGATCAAGACAACACACTAAAACTACTGTAGCATCGCTTACTGTAGCAGTTACTGTAGTGCCGACATACTGTAGCAGCCGTAAATTTTGACCTAAGAGAGAGCAGCCTCTAGATCACAAAATGTCCAACAACATATACTAGAATTCAACACTGTCTTGTCTTGTGATCAGTTTTTATGGATTTCTCCGGGAATAGATTGTGTTGAATTCAGTTATGAGCTTCTACAACTTATATGGCGCACAACCCCTATCTCTGATCGTCCGTTTCTGCGATTGAACAATCGAGATTTGTCGTTGAATGCGATAAACCCTGTCGCTGTTGGAGCCGCTCACCGGCAGGCTGTTCCCGCTGCCTCCCGTCACCTCCTCCCTTGGCCGGACCAAGAAGGTGCTCAAGAACATCCAGCTGATGGGCCAGGACATGTTCCGCAAGGCGGCCTCGGCTCCTGGCCGCCGACTCGGCACCTACGCCGTCATGTTGATCCACAGTGGCGGCTACGCCCGTCCTTCATCGGACCCGGACGGCATTTCACCAACGGCGTGTGCGCCGAAGAATTACATGGACAGCACGTTCCACAAGGGCGCCTTCTACACAGTCAGCGTCGACTCCGAGCTGAACGCCTGGGTGCCCGACGGGAGCTCTACCGGCCTGCTGGCAAGGCTCGTCGCAAGTCCACGGACGGAGCCGGTGTGGGCAGTGCTCGTCGAGACGGCGAACCGTGACGATCTTTTGATGGTGAGCGCCCCCAACATTGCTGTCCACGGCCACAGAGTCACAGACTACACCTATGTTACTTCTCGTTAGAGGTGTCGTAGCGCGAGGGCGGTTGGGTCCCGACGGTGAACCGGGGCAATACGATGATCTTGTTGAAGGACAACAGCAGCCTGTGTATCTCGAGGCGACGCGAGGGGAGTTGCTCCGCCCACCATTGGCGCCACACAAGTGGTCTTATGAGCATCTATCTTATTCGTGTGATTCCATGTGTTACTTCGTGTCCTATGGTGGTTTGTATCTGCGCTATGGTTGCTGGTTTCTACCCTATGTTGCACCTGAATTTCCTCACCGTTAGGTTCAGCCAGGAAGGCAAATCACAAATTCACAATTCAGCCCGGTCTTATCAACTGGCCAGTATTTCCCTGCAGAGTGTTTGTCTATGATAGGCAAGTTTCCTCTATACGGTTCATTTTACATATAGCATAACAATCTTGGGCAAGAGTTTCTGATCATACATGTATTCCAGCAAGGAAGTAGGATTTTCAGTGTGATGTATAATATAAAAAACATATCTAGTCTATCTATCAATATTACCCAAATTCCTCCCAAGTATTTTTAAACTACACAACCCCCTCAGATGAAAGTAGGAGGATACAGGTAGCCCAGATGGTGTGAAGAACGCTCAAATAAAACCTGAGAAGCAAGAGCGTCGCAGAAACGTTTGTGGCCAATAGTTCAGTAAAACCCGAAGAATGCCCATGCAGATCCTGCGCCAAATACCTCATCCTGCAATGAATTGTCCAGTAGCATCCCAAGGCCTAGTCTCGAAACATTTCCCTATCATACTCCTCTTCTTGTTTACTGTTCCATCATCACGTGTGTACTCGGGGAAATAGTCCAAGAAAGATTTACTCCCAAGAGAATTTACTCCTTCGAAGAGGAACTCGGCCACCAAATCCTGAATATCGAAGCAGTAAGCAACTCTGCAAAAACATGAAGTATGTGTGTAAATACAGTGATGGCCTGAAGAGAAACCTTGGCCTGGCTGTCACCAATTAACTTCTTCAGAAGAGGATAACCAGGATCCTGCGCATAGACAAGGTACAAGATTAGCGGAAGATACTCTGCAGTAGCATATGCAAGCAGTGATAATTCCGCGTCAGTAACGGCATGTTAATACATCACTAGTCCATGAATATAACTTTCTATGCAAGGTTTTGGTGTAAAAGACAAGCCTTTTCAGTCCTCCATGTGAGATATCTATGTTGCGCTTCTCTGTTGCGAACAATTTTTGCCGTGTCGTTTTTTTCAATAGCTTGATCCGTTAACTCAAGCCAAACCTGCATAGTAAGAAACATGAGAAAACAAGGAGCGGAATATTTAAAATTGCTTGATTGCCACTAAAATTTTAGAAAGAAAAAAAATGGTGCATACCTTATAGTAATCCATCAAAGCTGAATATAGAACTTGATGATTGCGTTCAGTTGGCTCAAATATAGTCCAGATCACGATTGGAGAGAAGAATCTCAGGGACTCGCTCGTAATCTTGCCACCCCATGGCAGAAGCTGCATTTTCTCTAAATAAAGATGCCAAGCTATGTATAAAGCTAAATAGCTAATAGAGGAAGACTCATGAGGCAAAACATTTGGGCAAAGAACAAGTTCCAAGTACCTCACTATACTTCTGTGCAAGAGACATCAAATTCCTGTAGTATTTATCTTTGTAATCCTTTTCTACAGTGATATCATATAAAGGATTGAGGTCCCTGCAATAGTTCATTCAGGCCATATTCATGAGCACACTGCATGTGGAAAAGCACATTAATTTTTCTTGAATGGCATACATATTTTGGCACTTACAAAACAACAATACTTTGTGCAGGAGTCGTGAAAGCGTTGGCGCAAAATATAGGAAGATCATATTCAGGTTCAGAGAAAGCAGCAAAGTCAAGAACCTGCAAGGGCATGTGCAGGTCAGGTATATCAAGAATGCTCGCACAGTTAAAATAGTACAGGTCAGGTAGCCATGACAAATGATGGAAGATTAATAGTATCATCAAGCATAACTAGACTAAATCGACTTAGCAAGTAAATAAATATATCAGGTCATAGTCTCTCTCTGTTTGATAGTTCTTGTAGGGTTTGGGTCAAGGAAACTTGAACTTGGAGTATCAAGACAGAAGAAGTACCTGCACTGAGTTTTTCTTCTCCACTGTCAAGCTGCGAAGCAGTCTGATTTTGGGGGCACTGAACGAGAAAGCATTCAAAACAGTACTGTCATCGTTGGCTTTTATGAACTTGAACTTTTCCTGGAAGCATGACAAAGGGCAAAATAAACAAGAAGTATGATTGCTGCCAGCTGATATTACAGGAGCCTAGTAAAATTTTCAGATATTCTATATGGACAATTGCACAATAAAATGCCTACGCTCAGCAGCACGCTTCTTCGCCAGAATCGCATAAGGTGACGACAGAGAGTGTCCTCTGAACTCTTAACTAGTCCAATTACATCAGTTCTAAATCATGGCTTTCACGTGACAGAGCAGCAGCAGCAGCAGCAGCAGCATATATAACTTTGTAGATTAACCGACCGAACAACTAACTCAGAATTTTAAACTTCTTTTGCACATTTTAGAATCACAGCCCAAAAGACCAGCAATTAGAAAACAAAGCATGGCAGTCACTTGTGTGCAGCTGAAGAAACAAGGCTTCTGCTTCAGTCATTGTTTAGTCTTGTTCCAAGGAGAGTCAGCTCAGCAGTGTCAGATTAAGACCACGCACACCACAATTTCACCACGCACTCGCAAGTACAGCAGCACGATTTCGCATCTCTCTGACGGACTGAATTTTTCCTTTTGCGCACATCTGATTCGCACGCTAGCAGCCTCGCGCTAACACCAACTACTGCTAATACGCAGCTAAACCTTCACTCCGAGCAATCCCTTAAGTGGAGGAATAGGAGCTAAGTGGTAGCGCCGTAGCAGCATGAACCGAACTACGGCATGAGCAGAACCCTTGAGCTCTGTTCCATTAGAGTGAGGGGGGCGAGCTGGAGAAGGTGAAATGAGGAACCTGCGAGGGGTGAGGCCTGAGGGCGGTGCGGAGGCGGGTCTGCTCCAGCGCCGAGTGGACGAATCTCTGGTACGCCGAGCCGGCTCCTAGGACTCCTCCGCCAGCACCGGCGCCGGCGCCACCGCTCATCCTCGCTCCCCACTTGGTTCAGTGCTCCACTTGAGGTTGGTATAGCGGTGGATGAGAGTGTCAGGCGCGGAGCAAGAGCACGTGGGAGGGGCCTTTCCCGTTCAATTGGAGAAAGTAACCGGTGGAAGTCTGAAAACCATATCACCAAAACTCCTAGAAAAAGGATATTTGAAGTTAAAAAATTAAAAAAGAAATATAAAAAATCACATCATGTTAGGAGGGTGAAGTTTATAGGAAGAGGGAAAATGCTAAGTCCCAACATGTTTATTGTCTGCTCACTACTGAATTCATGCACCACCCAAAAAGTCCAAACTAATGGAAAATGACGGAAAACATATTTCAAGGGCTACTATTTATTATTACGTTTTACTAATTCTCATTCAATTGAGAATTAAGTTACAACTCACTCACTTTTAGAACCGTCAAATTTATATCGGGATTCCTGTAGTCTATGAGATGTTTCCGATTGTACATAGATTGCAACTAAGATTTTCTCCGTTGCAGATGGGTGCACATGCGTGGCAAATGAAATTTTCCAGTTAAAATCGGTTGCACATGAGTTGCTACTGGAAAATTTCCAGAAATATGGAAGTACACGCCGCACAGCATGAATCTCGACGCAACTTATTCTTTTTAAACGAGAGCGAAGCAAGTTGATTCTCTTGGCAGGGGAACCAAAGCTTCCTCCGGCATCCATCCACTTCTAATCGAGATTATAAAATATACTCAGGCAAGTAGATCATCAGATGAAGCCATAGACCAAATCTCCCGGATTATTCTGGTAGCCAGATAAACAAAAGGAGGTTACGCAGTTCCCTTCCGCCAGAAGCCCCTCGTGAGGTTGCAATCATTGACGCGTAGTTTCCAGCAATTTTATCTGCCTGTCCATTTTTTCTCAAGAATATTCTTGACTTTCCTCCTCATCACTGGCTAGGAGGCCATGTTCCCAGCTCACTACTACTAGTCTTAAAGATATATTCCAAGATAAGAATGTCTTAACACTCTGGAATATAATCTGTGTTGGTTACTGGGCAGTGGGTACTAGTTTAGCCAGAATTGGCTGGGGAAAAGATTCAGGTTCCAGGGTTCTCAGTTTTAAAATGCATTTGCTACGAAAGTTGTACTTTTACTCCACTGTAGAATATATGCTTGGGAAGCGTATAGGCCTTGGTCAGAAACAATACGGTATGGGGAACAAAAAAGTGCAGTCTGATTCAGAAAAAAAGACTTAGGTCAGACGGCATCCTTGAATTTGTAAGGTACGAGCTAGGGTTTGCCTCTATTACAGCCAAGGATTCAATACAGATCGCGAGTTGCGAGTACAAGTTCAGGGAGAGAGGAAGCAGAGACGCGATGAAGAAGAGAAGCAGAGACAAGGGAGGAGCCGTTCGTCCGTGATCCAACAGGATGGTCTTGTCGTTGCTGCGCCTTCTCTATTTGTAGCCCGTGTTGCCGGTTGCCGATAGAAGACCAGGCCCATAACAACGGCCCAACTGCCAGCCCAAGGCAGCGCATAGGAAGGGTCCCTGACACCCCTCCCTCCTTGAAATGCAGCTTGTCCCCAAGCTGCAGCATCTACGCCAGGGTCCCAAGGAAATCGGAGCACCATGTGTAAATCCAAACCTGTCATATGCCTTCCTCCTTGAATTGGTTCTTGTCCGCCACCAAATGCCCCAATAAACAACAACAATTCCGAACTTGTAGGCTGGAAGGTACATCTTGCTGTCCTTGAATGGGAAATGCAGTCCAAGTTGTCCCAAGCAGAAGTGAACGTGATTGGTGCCACAATACTAAACCGATATGCATGAGTAAACAACAAAATTGACTGGACTGAACAATCAACATCTGCTTGCGAAAACTCAGTCTGCATTTGCATTTGCATCGTGTACTGATAGTTCTGTATCCATAAGTTGCAGATGACCAGACAAGGTAAATCAGCATATGTACCTTCTAGCAAGAGAAATCCAAGTCGGTATGTCTTCTCACAGAAACTCAGCAGAACATCTTGGTAATCAGGATCACTAATAAGTGGGACCTCCAGCATGTACAGAACAACACGATCTTGTGTGTCTGTGTTAAACTCTTGAGTGTATGCCACTCCCAGGCCCAAGTCATGTCTGTACAACTCAATTGCTGATAGCTGCACTGTGGCATAGGCTTCTGGTGCACTTGTTGCAGCTACATCTTTAAATCCTGAGGATGCAGACCAATGGGCAAAATGTTTCAGTGAACATGCAACCGTGGAATGCATGAATGTCTTTGCCACCTGAGAAAATGATAAATGGTGTAAAGCTTCAATGAATGGCATGGTCTCCATATCACCCATAGTGCCTTCCAATTCAGTGATACACACAGCAGTTGGGCAGCAAATCCCATTTATGCTTATGCTGTAAAGGAAACCTTTGTATCTCGGCCCCATTGGACCAGTGTTAGTACTGACATCCTTGTTGCTCATTGAATATTTTATCCGAACACCCTTTAGAATAAGAAACCCAACCTCTAAGGCACACTGCTTTGAATTGGAAAAGCAGATCGAATTGGTCCAAGCAACACTGCAGATGGCTAGTGCCAGAATGCTCTCGCAGCTTGTACCTTCACGTGTACAAGAGAAACTGGAACAATACATGACCATACCAACAGAATATGCAAGACTTGCCTCACACCACTTTAGCTGGCAACAATTTCCGTTGATGCTTATGCTGTAAAGAGCAGCTCCTTCTGGCTCACTTGTATCCATCTTTAGCTTCTGCAAATACACAAACTGGCTGCCAGTTTTGGCGAGCTTCAGTTCAGGCATTACCACACATAATTCCGAGATTTGGAACTCGATAGTAGCACAACTTTTTGCCCAGGAACTGTCAGAACTGCGCCACTGAGACGGCTTCACGATGGTCTTGCTTAGAGCCTCGCATCCATAATCTTTCATGAACGATGGCCATGGAAGGGGTCGTGTGGCATCTCCATCAACACTGCTTTCAGCACTGCCAATGCCCTTAGCACTGAAATTTTCCATCAGAAAACTAGGTGGAGCACTACCCCAACATAACATCCGGACTGAAACTTTGATCACGCCTTGTATAAGATCTCCCGTGAAACATAACCAGGCCAATAAGAGGCATCCTGACTTGCACAAGAAAACTGATCATGTGAGTTAACTGACCACCTCACTGAATTCAGAATCGGTGATTCCCTCGGTTGGCAAGTACAACAATAATGCTCAAGCTCTTTTACATGGGAACTAACAGAAATGCATAGCCGGAAAGCCTTCTCGACGGAATTACTTGGAAACTCGCTGCCAATCTCCCCAAACGATGGCCACGGCCACGGCCTTGACTCAACTCCATCAGCATGAACTCCAATGAAGGAAGGCCAGGGCATGGGACGAGGGACCTTACTTGCAATGAGCTGACCAGGAGAAGGCATGAAGAACTCACTGTCGTTGTAGAGTTGCTGCATCTGAATCACAGGTGTGGAATCCATAGGAGTGAAAACTGTCGGAATCTCGCCCATCACGGCAAGGGGTACCATTGCAACCTGGATGGTGTTGGTGTCGAGGACACACTCGGTCGAAGCTAATATCGGGGACGCAACCAGTACATACACTGTCACTGGGTTTCGGGGCAGACAAACCACTAGTAGAAAAAACCTTTTCTGTGGCGCACCAAAAATAAATTCTGTGGCGCACGTCTGGTGCGCCACAGAATACTCGCCACTAAATTGCGAATTATGTGGCGCACCCCACCGTGCGCCACAGAAGTTGTTTTCAGATTAAAAAAAAATTCAGCCAGCCTGCCCTCGCGAGGTGGCCAGTGCCGACGCGGACGGAGGGAGGCGGCCGGTGCGGCTGAGGCGGAGGGAGGCGCCGGGATGCGGGAGAGCGCGGAGACGGCGCTGAGTCGAAGCCACCCGGGAGGCGGAGGAGCGTGTGTTGGGTGTCAAGTCCTTGCTCCCGCCGACGGAGGTTGAGGAAGGGGTGCGACGCCGGGCCGCGACGGAGGACACGTTGAAGACGGCGGCGTCAAGGAGGTCGAGGAAGGGGTGCGAGGCCGGGCGTCGTCGTTGACCGGACGTGTGAAGGTGGAGGCGGTGCCCATGCGGCAGCTCGTCGAGGACGACCTGCGTCAGAGGCGGAGGCGGCGCCGCCGTCCCAGTCCACGCCGGGCTCAAATAGCTCACCGTCAGAGGGATCTTGGAGGCTGGGGATCGGCATGGTGGAAAAGAAGGGCACGGAAATCAGGGAGTATGCAGCGGCGGCGGAGACGAGCTGGTGGCGCGCGAGGACGGCCGGCCGGCCAGGGGCAGGTGCATGCGGGGGGAGAGAGAAAAGGGGATTAGACAGGGAGAGAGAGAGCGCCGTGGCGCCGTGTGTGGTGGGTGCGTGCGTGATAGAGAGAAAAGAGGCAGAGAGAGGAGAGAAGAGAGGACACGGCCGCGTGGTGAGTGAGTTGGCTGGAGAGAGAAAATAGATCTGAGGTGGGGTGAGGTGGGGTGTCGGTTTGAAAATATCTGCAAATTTTTGTGGCGCACCAGTCAACATGCGCCAGAGAATAGCAATATTCTGTGGCGCACCAGCTTATGTGCGCCACAGAATAGCAAATTCTGTGGCGCACCAGTTTAGGTGCGCCACAGAATAGCAAATTCTGTGACGCACCAGTTTTGGGTGCGCCACAGATTTTTTTTTTGTGGCGCATGGCTAAATGGTGCGCCACAGAATAGGGATCCATAGAATCGCGTTTTCCTACTAGTGAACCGTCGAACAGGTGGTGGGCATCGACGTAACGCCACTGATGGCTTGACCGTCGAGGGTGCCGTCGGTTGCTGCAGGTGCAGCAAGCACGAGAACGATGTCGACGGTGGTCATGTGCTCCGTGGGCGCCGTTGTTGGGGCGGGTGTTGCGGGGCCACCAACGTCGATGGTGACGAGCTTGGCGTCGGAGTCGGAGATCGCTGGCGCGGGAACCTCATCGGTAGGGTTTGAGGACGCTGGCGTGGGCACCTCGGCGGGTGGTACGTTGGTCGCCGCTTGCCGCTGCAGCGCGGCGACGGCAGACTGCAGGGCATCGATGCGCCCCTCGAGCCGCGGTCGCCAAGCTTTGAAATCGCTGGCGATTCCGTCCAGCCTCACGACGGTCTTGTCCGTGCGGCCGCCAGTCGATCCTCGGTGGCGATGATGAGGCCCTTGAGCTGGTTGAAGAGGTCCTGTTTGGTCATGTCCTCCGCACCCATGGTCGCTTCTTGCTCTTCCCGCAGTTGCTCTTGGCGACGAGTTTCGATGATTACTCCAGATCTACGGGTGGAATTGGGTGGGGAATTTTTTTGGGAAGGGTGGTGTTGCTGGCTCTGATACCAGGTGTAAGGTACGAGCTAGGGTTTGCCTCTATTACAGCCAAGGATTCAATACAGATCGCGAGTACAAGTTCAGGGAGAGAGGAAGCAGAGACGCGAGGAAGAAGAGAAGCAGAGACAAGGGAGGAGCCGTTCGTCCGTGATCCAACAGGATGGTCTTGTTGTTGCTGCGCCTTCTCTATTTGTAGCCAGTGTTGCCGGTTGCCGATAGAAGACCAGGCCCATAACAACGGCCCAACTGCCAGCCCAAGGCAGCGCATAGGAAGGGTCCCTGACAGAATTTCCCAGGATTTTTTCCCTAGGAATTCCATCCTCCCAGTTTGTTCCTATTCAAAATTCAGCTGATGTTTGAAGCAGCATGTCTGAACTCTGAATATGGCATATGTATCAAATTCAGCTGGAACTGGGTCAACTCCCGGTTTACCTCAGGTAGAAAGTGCAAAGCTCATTCCAACAGCGAAGGGAGAAGTTCTCGGTGCCAGAATATAGATCTACTACAACAATCTAAACCAAAAATATTCTCCTGGATCCAGCTGCAAATCAAACAAGACTAGCAAAAACGACAGCAGAATAATATAATCCGATCGAGCGGATGTTTCAGGTTATGGGCGTCCACAATCCGAAAAAATACAGAAGAGGCAGCAGATCCAGACATTCCAAGCATCATCCGGTCCGCGCAATTCTTTTGCCCAAGCCTGTCCTCACAAAACGCGTGAATATTGACTGAAACGTAAAGCAGAGGAGATAGGACAACGATGCAACATTCAGTAACCACTGCTTTTCAGCCTTAATTATCATCATAGATCGATATTCGCGAATCAATATTCGCGATTTGCGGTTATTATTTCTCGGCAGCACAAAGAGAGAAAGAATCTACGCCTAATTAATGACGATCCTTCTGTATATACACTTGATTTCCACCGCACACGCTCGGATCAGAGGAGATTACGGCGAAAAAATTAGTGGGTGGACGAAATGAATCTATCTGTGTTTGATGGCGATCCACCCATCCATCCATCCAAGAACGAAAGAACCTGCTTGATCGACCGGACCACCGCGGTTTCACGCCATCTTGGCGGCGAATCCGCCCCCGTCCATCATGACCTTGAACTCCTCGAAGGAGATGAGGCCGTCGCCGTTCTTGTCGACGCCCTCGATCATGCGGCGGCACTGGCTGACGGTGGCCTTCTCGCCGAGGCCGTGGAGGACGCGCGCGAGCTCGGCGGCGGAGATGGCGCCGCTGCCGTCGGCGTCGAAGACCTTGAAGGCGTGCCGCAGGTCCTCCTCGACGGCCGCGTCGTCGCCGCTCACGGTGGCGTTGAGCGCGGCGAACTCGGCGAGGCTGATGAAGCCGTCGCCGTCGGCGTCCGCCTCGGCCATCATGCGGGACAGCTCGTCGTCGGTGGCCGCGTGGCCCAGGCTCTCGAAGAGCGCGGCCAGCTCCGGGCGCGAGATCTGGCCGTCGCCGTTGGCGTCGAACTTGCGGAACACCCGGGCCATCTCCTCCTCCGCCGTCCGCGCCGGGGAGCCCGGGGACCGCTCCTCCTGGGTGGAAGGAGGCGGCGACGAGGACCGCGACTTGGAGCTGGAGCGGCGGCGGAACAGGGACGGCATCTTGATCTTGCCCATGTGACGTCTGCTGCTACCTTGGCTTGCACGGGTTGGCTGCTGCTTTGGGGTTTTCGCTACGGAATCTCTTGTTGCTCTGCTCGCCGGTGGTGGTTGCAGGTTCGTCTCAGAAGGAGACGGCGTATTTATAGGGGCGGGGAGCCATGGCAGATTGATTCCGAGGCGGCCGGGAAGGGACGGAGGATTCGGAGGAAGGTGTTCGACGTTGGCCAGCTGTGCCTAGCTCAGCGTCCGTGGCCTGCGCTGGCCGTTGCGCGTGCGGGTCCCTGATACGTGGGACCGTGATGGGCCCCGGATCTCGTGCGTGCGAGTCGAGACTTTTCATCGCCGATTTTACCGCCAACGACCGTGACCGTTTCCACGACCCCGTCTTGTGCGTAAAAATCATGCAGTAACAAATTTGAAACTTCAGCACAAAATAAAGCTAAATTGACTTTCACAAATTGACTCTCCAGCTTGAAAATTCAGCTCAAAACAAAAGCGAATTTAGAAAATAACTCAGAAATTGACTCTTTTCCATGGCATCCGCCCAAAGGGCGCCAATATTGTACACCTGTACTGCATGGCGTCCTATTCCCCGACGTCATGCATATTTACTGATAAAACGAGATTTGTCACTCTAGACTCATGACGAGTAAGTACGACTTCCTACTCAGACATCATGCCGTATTGAAAACCGCTACCCCGGTTCCCGATGTCATGCCAAAAATAGGGTTAAGTGGCTAGAGCCACGGGTGGGCAACAACACCCATGACTCCCGCCGTTCTTTCCCATCAAGCCCCTAAACCATTTCCCCTCTCTCTCTCTCTCTCTCTCTCTCTCTCTCACACACACACACACACACACACCCAACTCTATTTTCTCACAAATCCTTCAAACTGGAGGTGTTTCTTTGTGGATATTGTCTCATCTGCATCACACAATGTAGTCTCCCCTCTTACCCTCATTTTTGTCCAGTTAGAATTTTATGATTTAGTTGTATGTCAATATTTTTTGAAGCCCTAAAAATTGGAGGTTATGAAGAAAACATTTGGTTTGTTGTTGTCCTATTGATCATAGTTGGTTGGTACCGTGCTTATGAAGGTTGAGGGTTTACGATTCATTGCGTAGCCTTTGGATTTGGCAGATTTACTTTAGGTTATAGTTTGTGGTTAGAGTTCACGTTTGTATCCATTTTAGCATGTCTTATTCAGAATGTTTGTCGACTGTGGTAATATAGTTGTCATTCATGCATTTTTGGTTGTTATATTTTCAGATGCGAGAATCGAGAATGTTCATCATGTGAACTAAGCCATTGGTTTAAAGGAGGCGGCGAATATGTTGAACTAAAGGAGACATCGATGGTGTTTGTTACAGGTCCTAAGTATCCCGTGGAAAGGGTCCAAATTGAGTTTAAATTGGATGAACGAAAGAGATATAATTCAGTCAAAGAAAGGTATAATAAAGGATCCGGACATCACATTCGTTAGAAGACCATGCTTATCAACTCCGATTTTCGCTGGAAAGCATGTAATTAGAATATGGTGGACTCAGAAGATTGAGCTCTCAAGTTTTTTCCACAAAGAAGGTTGGTGCTTCATCACACATTGATTTGAATCCCGTGCATCTCGACTTCTGCACAGAGTGTGATGAGTCTGAGGGTGACTAATTGGAGGGTTATCTTCATGATAATGATGTTGACGCCATGGAGGAAAACTGCATGGAAAAGAACATGGACCATGACATTCCATTTACTCTCGAGCCTACGCAAGAGACTTTGAGAACGTCATTGTTTCATGATCGAAGCCTCGCTGACAAGGATATTGTTTACGATGACACAAGTAAAATTCTTGCACCAAGGCCATCTTCAAATTAAAGTGAGATAACGACCAAAAAAAAGCGTGAGATTAGTAACAGGAACAATGTTCAAAAACTTCCTAGATCTTCAGATGTGGCTCAAGAATTATGTTGTTAAGTATCATGGCTAGACATGGTGTCTCACTCGAACTCAAGGTGCGTTACATGGCGAAAAGTGAGGGTTTCAGGAAATCTCCGTGGTTGTTCACGCAAAAATTGTCAAAGGCGGGACGCAATAGAAGATTTCAAGTTGCCAATTTTCTCACCTAGGAAGTGGCAAGGATTTCGATGTTGCTAATGTTTCAATCGCACATTGTTTCAGTTACATATCCCATTAAGGCATGATATAATTGGTGCAAAAAAATCCGGTACATATTGAAATACGAGAAGGCATTGAAGGTCAAGCAAGCCGTGTGTAATAAATTATCAGGTGATTGGAAACAATCATACAACTGCCTCCCCGTAGTGTTGGGACCGATGGAGACGGCAAACCCTGCCAGACATGTACTATGTGGTGGAGCCACTTGCGGTTATATAACATTTCAAGTGTTCGAGTATTTGGGCGTGTATTGGAGACTTTCAAGCCATGCATAAAGGCATTGCAGCATCATTGTAGGCTGTTTTTTTTCCACCGATGGCGCGTTATTGACAAGAAAGTTCAAGGGCACGTCATTGGTCGCGATAACTTATTACGCTTAGGACAAATTGTTGCCTTTAGATTTCACTTTGGTGTTGGCGGAGAACAACGACCAGTGGTTTTATCATCTATCAAGGTCCTTGATAATATGACCTCAAAGAAAGTTTGTATCATCTTGTACCGGCACAAATGGATATGCACCGAAGTGGGGAGATTGATATTTCAGGACATGCTTGTGTGTACCATCCGTGGTGCATGTGGCATTTTAAAATTTCTATATGGCATGGGGCAACAAGAAATTTCCGATTACCTACATAATGGTTGTCTCGCCTTCACCGCTCAACATTTCAAGAGATTGTAGGACGAAATGTACAACCTAAAAACGGTGGGGTTAATGTGTTCCTAAGACGGCAGTTTAAATTAGACACGCCAAACAACATGGCAGATTGTTCTAAAAATGTGCGTACACGTACATTGTCAGTGTGAGCAATAGCAGAAAACACCTTTTAGAAGTTGAATACTTATTTCAAGAAGTATAACAAGGAAACGGCTAAGGAGTCGCTAGGGATAAAAATCAAAGTACACCCCAAAGAGGATGTAATACAACAGACAAAAGGCGGATTTTGCACCCGCGAGAAAGCTTTTATAATATTGAATTGATTTACCAAATCAATGGGAAAGGGGTCACCACATTATGTGGTGAAAATATAGAGGCGGTGTCGTTTAAGGTTTGGAGGTAGAAAGACGATATACCATCTCCCGTGCTTGCACCGTATGGCGGCATCACGCACTAGAAAGTTGAGCAGCACTGCTAATCGTAAGATACTTTCTCGTGCGTTGGACGTATGACACTAACCGACGGCCCTTGGTGGTAATATTGTAGCAACCTGGTACGACGGATTACAACGCCGGAAAACATCGAACATCAATTGTCGTATGATAAGCAGTTTCAAAAGTTTAGTGACAATGTGTCAAAAAATGTCAGGTTTGAAGAGCATTGGATTGAGACGATCAAGGCGACATGGATGTCAACGCCATATTTGCGATTTGCAATTAATATTTGTCGGTAGCATGCTACTTGGCATCAAAACTGATACCATGGAGTTGTTGGACCGTTCGGATGGTGAATTTCATATTAAGTTCCATATCCGAAACAAATCCGACAATTTTATATGGAGTTTGGTTGCTGTGTACGGTGTTGCCCAAGAAGAAGCTGCTTTTCTTCGAGAACTGGTTAATCTAGCTAAGGATAACCCTTACCCTATTCTCATAGGAGGGGATTTCAATATGCTGAGGTACCGTCACGAGAAAAGTAAGGGTAGATTCGATGGACATTGGCCTCACTTATTCAATGCTGTGATTGATAGCTTGTCTTTAAGAGAGGTTCATATGACGGGGAGACAATTTACTTGGGCTAATAGCCTCCCCGAGCCGACATACGAGAAGCTAGACCGTGTGCTAATGGACTCCCGTTGGGAGGATAAATATCCATTGGTGACGGTCCGTGCTTTGGAGCGTATTGAAGCTTTCTCGGATCATGCCCCCATACTTCTTTCTACTGGAACATTGAAGCCACCTGCTAAGTCTCAGTTCAAATTTGAATTAGGATGGCTGCTGCGGGATGGCTTTGATGATTTGGTTAAAAGAATATGGGCTCAACCGGTTGTGGGTGATAGTGCAATCCAACGTTGGAATAATAAGATGCGCAATTTGCGTAAATTCCTCCGTGGATGGGCGAAGCATACAACCGATATGTTAAAAAAAGAAAAAGAGCGCCTGTGTACCATTATTGATGAGCTTGATAAACTAGCAGAATTACGTCCTCTATCGGCACAAGAGATTGAACTAAAGAGTCAATCAAATGTGCAGGTGGGTCGTATGTTGCGAGAAGAAGAGCTAAAATGGTACCAAAGGTCTAAGGCCCAATTCATTCTGCAAGGGGATTCGAATACGAGGTACTTCCACAATGTCGCAATGGCAGACATAGGAGGAAACTGATTCATTCTCTTCATCAGGATGAGGGTCTGATCGAGGGCAGGACAAGCTCAAAGAATATATTACGGACTACTATAAAGGTCTGTTCGGTGCTCCGGAGGAAGGAAACTTCAATCTTGACGAGTCACGAACGGATGATATTACCCAAGTTACTCCGGAGGAAAACAACCTGCTAATCGCGCCCTTCTCTGAAGAAGAGATAAGCAAGGCTGTTTTCCAAATGGAGCATAATAAGGCGCCTGGGCCTGATGGATTCCCAGCTGAGTTTTACCAGCATTTTTGGGAAACCATTAAGTCTGATTTGTTAGAGTTATTCAGCTGTTGCATGCTGGACAACTCGAGCTTTTTCGCCTTAATTTTGGGGAAATCGTTTTGTTGCCTAAGATTCAGGCGGCTGAGAGGATACAACAGTATCGGCCTATATGCCTCCTGAATGTTAGCTTCAAGATCTTTACAAAAGTAGCGACCATTAGGTTGAATTCTGTAGCGGATCATGTGGTTAAACCTACCCAAACTGCTTTTATGCAAGGGAGGAATATACTGGATGGGGTCGTGGTCCTCCACGAGACCGTACATGAGATGCATACGAAGAAACTTAATGGGGTAATTTTCAAAATCGACTTTGAAAAAGCTTATGACAAAGTAAAGTGGCCATTCTTACTACAACTCTGAGAATGAAAGGGTTCTCAGACGAGTGGTGCGAATGGATCCGTAACTTTGTTGTGGGGGGAAGTGTGGCGATTAAAGTCAATGACGACGTCGGTCGCTACTTCCAAACAAAAAAAGGTTTAAGGCAAGGTGATCCTCTATCGCCTATACTATTTAATATAGTGGCTGATATGTTGACCATCATGATTGAACGGGCAAAAGCGGATGGCCAGATTGAAGGGGTAGTTCCACATCTTGTTGATGGGGGACTTTCTATACTTCAATATGCGGACGATACAATTCTTTTTATGGAACACGATCTTGATAAGGCGACGAATCTGAAATTATATTGTCAGCATTCGAGCAATTATCAGGATTAAAAATCAATTTCCATAAAAGTGAGTTATTTTGCTTCGGTGATGCACAGGACGCAGCTGCTCAGTACGCCGAAATATTCGGTTGTGAGCAGGGTCAGTTTCCTATAATGTATTTGGGCATACCAATACATTATCGGAAATTGACTAATGCGGAATGGCGACATGTCGAGGAACGTCTACAAGCAAGGTTTCTAGCTGGAAAGGCAAATTACTGTCCCTTGGTGGAAGACTGGTTCTCATTAATTCGGTACTTACAAACATGGTACTATATATGATATCCTTCTTCCAGTTACCAAAAGGTGTCTTGAATAAATTGGATTACTACCGATCAAGATTCTTTTGGCAAGGGGATGGTGAGAAAAAGAAATATCGACTGGCTAAATGGGATGTTGTTTGTCGACCAAAGGATCAAGGAGGGCTAGGTATTCACGATCTATGTATCAAGAATTCAGCCCTCCTAGGGAAGTGGCTGTTTAAGTTGCTAACCGAAGATGGAATTTGGCAAACACTCCTTAAAAGAAAATACATCGGCACAAAGGCGGTGTCACAGGTGTATTGGAAACCTGGTGACTCCCACTTTTGGGCCGGCCTAATGGCGACTAAGAAACATTTCTTTCGCTTTGGTGTATTTAATATTAAGGATGGCACGGAGATTAGATTCTGGGAGGACAAATGGTTAGGAAATACCACCCTCCGGGAGCAATATCCGGCTCTATACAATATTGTTCGACACAAAGGGGATACTATAGCCACTGTTATGCAGTGCTCACCACCCAATGTGACGTTCAGACGAGATTTATTTGGTCCGAGATTAAATTCTTGGAATGCCTTGCTGGCACGGTTGGAATCAGTCCAACTTACACAAGGTCCCGATGAATTTCGGTGGAATTTATGCGGGAATGGAAAATTCTCAGTAGATTCTATGTATAGGGCGCTTGTGCATTCTGATATTCCAGTCGATGATAATAAAAAAATATGGCACATGAAGATTCCACTTAAAATAAAGTTTTTCGTGGTATCTTCGTAGGGGTGTCATTTTAACCAAGGATAACCTTGTCAAACGGAATTGGCATGGAAGTACTAAGTGTGTGTTTTGTCCTCAACATGAGACAATAAAACACTTATTCTTCGAGTGTAGTTTCGCGCGTTCTATATGGTCAGCTATCCAAATAGCGTCTAACTTATATCCACCCAAGTCTGTTGCCAATGTTTTTGGCAATTGGCTGCATGGGATAGATAAAAAGTTTAGAACGGTTATTAGGGTAGGAGCGATTGCCGTTATATGGTCGCTTTGGCTGAGTAGAAATGACAAGGTTTTCAATGATAAAAATGTGTCTCATATGCAGGTACTCTACCGTTGCACAAGTATTCTCCGTACGTGGTCCACCTTACAACAGGTGGGATTTCGAGACCTCTTTACGGAGGCGTATGCAAGACTGGAGGAGGTGGCGAGGGATATTTTTTCACAACATGGGTGGCCGCTTGATTGCCGGATTGGACCTCCATAGGCCGTCGAGCTTGGCTATGACATAGGCGTTTTACTTTATTCTTATTGATTGTATTTCGCCTATTGTTGCACAACTTTTACTTTCTCCGTTGGATTGCGGCTGTGTGCATTTTTGATGCAGAGGCCGGGTGTAATACTTAAACTTTTGAGTAATAAAGCCCTTTATCTAAAAAAAAATTGTCGGTAGCACAAAGAAAGAAAACAATATAAGGCTAATTAATGATCCTGTGTCTAAACATTTAAATTCCACCGCACACGCTCGCATTAGAGGAGATTACGGGCGAAGAACTAGGGTGGAACATAATCTATGTTTGATGACAATCCATCCAAGAACGAAATAACCTAGTCGATCGATCAGACCGCGGGTTTAGGCCTTCTTGACGGCGAAGCCGCCTCCGGCCATCATGACCTTGAACTCCTCGAAGGAGATGAGCCCGTCGCCGTTCTTGTCGACGCCCTCGATCATGCGTTGGCAGTGGCTGAAGGTGGCCTTCTCGCCGAGGCTGTGGAGGACTGATGTCTACGCATGCTTCTATTCTTGTAGACAGTGTTGGGCCTCCAAGAGCAGAGGTTTGTAGAACATCAGCAAGTTTCCCTTAAGTGAATCACCAAGATTTATCGAACTCAGGGAGGTAGAGGTCCAAGATATCCCTCTCAAGCAACCCTGCAATTAATATACAAGAAGTCTCTTGTGTCCCCAACACACCCAATACACTTGTCAGATGTATAGGTGCACTAGTTCGGCGAAGAGATAGTGAAATACAAGTAATATGGATGATTATAAGTGTTAATTGCAATCTGGAATAAAAATGGCAGCAAGCAAACATGTAGCAGAACTGGTTGTAAACGGTATTTCAATGCTTAGAAACAAGGCCTAGGGATCATACTTTCACTAGTGGTACCTCTCAACATGTTAGCACAACTGAATGCAAGTAAATGATACTCGGGATTATTCTCCTTCTTGATAACACAAGAGTACTATGTGTAGGGCTGCAAAAGCACTCCTCAAAGTCTGAGTAAACAAACACCACAATTCCCAAGAATAAACCATGATAAATGTCTAAATTATTCATAGAGTCACACAAGTACCCACACTGTCACCTTGATACCGTGTTGTCACAATGACTCCAGAAACTAGATACATCACTTGAGTAGCATAAACATTACATATGAATTCAGCGATACTAGCAATACTCATGATCACATAAAGATCACACCATGGGAGAGAGAGATAAACCACATAGCTACCGGTAGAGCCCTCAGCCTCGGGGGAGACTACTCACACATGGTCATGGTGAGCACACTTGATGGAGAGGTTGATGAAGAGGTGCAGCCCGGAGAGGAGACGGAAGCCCGCAGCAGCCACGGCGCGGCGGCGGCTGCCCTTGGTGATGGAGATGGAGTTGAGGAGGTTTTCCTCCCCAAGATGGCTGCTGGAGAGGAGGAAAATTCGTGGTATGGGGCTCCTCCCACGACCTAGGGTTTCCTCCCTTATATAGACTCTCGGATTTCCGTCATCCCATCTAGGGCTGCAGTAAATCGGGAATATCCGGCCGTCCGGACTCGGAATTGGGTGAATTTTAACTCTAGATCGATTCTCGCGAAATTTCCTGCAACTTCCTTTTCGGGGAGACTTCCGTTTGACGCCGTCTTGGGCCCGTAACGTGACCATCTTTGAAAAACGTTTCCAGACAGATTTCTGGAAAGTCCCAATTCGACTCCAATATGGTTTCCTTTTGTATTTTTGATAATTTCTACACAACAAATAGGAAAACAAGAAGATTTTGCACTTTGGCAACTATTAGTAGGTTAATCCAATAAATATCATAATATGATATAAAGTGTATATAAAACATGTAGCAATTGATATAATATAAGCATGGAACATCAGAAATTATAGATACGTTTGAGACGTATCAAGCATCCCCAAGCTTAGTTCTACTCGTCCTCGAGTAGGTAAAACGATAACAACAAATAATTTCTGAGGTGACATGCTACCAACATAATCTTGATCCAATAATAATGTAAGGCATGTGATCTGAGATCAAATCATTCAAAGCAAATGTCTATAGTTGATATAAGAGATAATAAAGCAAGTTAGTCAAACAAGCTAAAAGTTTTCATGAACGATTGCTTTAAAGACATGAAACCGTACAAGGTTCATTAAAGATGATTTAAGTATCCAGCATAGGAGTTCTATCCTTCAATCCAAGCATCAAGCAAATTTTCATAACATAGAAGGATTCAGCCAAGTAAACATAAACATGAACGTCATGAATCAACTGTTTCGAAGTCTACTCAACCGGTGAGCGCAAGCATTTGGTATTGGCACCAGGATGTTATGGCAAAGAGAACATTAATGGGGGTTTGGAAGGCCAATGGAAGAAAGTCTCACAAAGCTATAAGTGATCATTAGACAAGAGGAAGTCTTATAATCGAAGCTATGTAAGGAGTAGTGATTGCCATGCAACGGATGCACATAGAGCTATATGTGTATGAAAGCTCTCCAATGGAACTAGTGGGGGTGCATCCAACTTGGTTGCTCATGAAGACCTAGAGCACTTTTGAGGAAGCTCATCATTGGAATATACAACCCAAGTTCTATAGTGTAAATTCCCACATAGTTATACTAGTAGAACATGAAAACTCTCTCACATGGAGTATAGGTGCTAAACATGAGCACAAATGATGACTATGAATAATGCAGGTGCTAAACATGAGCACAACTTTGATAAAGGATAGTAGTGTTGCCCCCTTTTTCTTTATTCTTTTTTTTCTTTTTTTTTCTTTTTCTGTTTCACTTTTCGATGGCCTCCATGGCTCTTTTCTAGCAGGGGCAACACTCTAATATGATTACAAACTTTTTGGTACAAATAACTCATAATGAACAAAACATGATGTATAAAACTGTATGCCTCTGCCAGTGTAGCAGGATGTGCAATGATCTAGCGTAACATGGGTAAACCACACATCAGCTGTATAGAATCATGCAAAGCAATATATAATGATAAATGACAACAAGTCATGTAATGTAAATGGATGTTGCATGGCAATATATCTCGGAACAGCTATGGAAATGCTGTGGTAGGTAGGTATGGTGGCTGTTTTGAGGAAGATGTATGGGCTTATGTGTAGGAGAACAAGAGGAAGTCCTCCCACGGGGTTGGATGTACTGGCGAAGTATGCACAACTCTCAATGTGAGCAGAAGGCAATGCACAGCACCGAAGAGGCTAGCAAATTTGGATGGTGGAAGTGCCAAAAACCGTAGCTTAACATTAGTCAAAAAGAACTCACAAGCTTATTGCAAACAACTAGCAGGTTCAACATTAAGAGCATGATTAAAATTCACTCCAAGAAGGGCCGTTCACGGCGGTACAAGTACCCCGTTAGATCCCTCGACCTTCAGCACAACTTAGTTACTACGATGAACTTTCAGACATGGAAAGCTATCAAGTCCAACTACACCTTCAACAATTTTAGTATAGTTTGTAGTACGGTACAAGCTTAAAGACAACAATCCACTAATGATTTTAACTTAATTAACCAGCAAGCTTTACCATCTAAATATCTCAAAACATTTGCAAAGAATCAAGTTATCAAAGTTTCAATGATCTACAAGATTATGCAAGTTTTCATACCACTACCACATGCAGCATTTTCTTTCTTCCAAGCAAACACCAAGCAACTTACTTAAACATAAACTCTCCAAATGATAATATAATGCAGCAAGAGAGTATTTATAAACACGTGCTAACAGCTCAAAGAGATGCATGAAAAACAGGAGCTAAAAGCACTGCAGTAGCTAGTTAAGAATACTCAACAAATATAAGTGAAGAACATGAGTATTCACATGAAAAAGCGGAGCGTGTCTCTCTCCCACACAAGGATTGCTAGGATCCGAATTTATTCAAACAAACAAAAAAAAAGCACACAGACGCTCCAAGTAAAGCACATAAGATGTGAAAGAATTAAAATATAGTTTCACTAGAGATGACCTGATAAGTTGTTGATGAAGAAGGGGATGCCTTGGGCATCCCCAAGCTTAGACGCTTGAGTCTCTCTGAATATGGTTGGGGATGAACCACGGGGGCATCCCCAAGCTTAAGCTTTTCACTCTTCTTGATCACATAATATCACCCTTCTCGCTTGATCCTTGAAAACTTCCTTCACACCAAACTCAAGACAGTTCTCATTAGAGGGTTAGTGCATAAACAAAAATTCTCATATTCTGTAATGAAACAATCATTCCCAAAGCTTCTGGACATTAGCTACAGCCACCAATGCTTTGTGGAGCAAAGAAATCCACAAACATCGTAAAAGAGCGAATGCAAAACAAAAGGCATAATCTGTCAAAAACAGAACAGTCTGGAATGACGAATTTTTTCGAGGCACTTAAGTTGCTCAGATGGAACTGGTCCAATTTAATGAAAGTTGCGTACATATCTGAGAAGATGCGTGATTTTTTTCAGAATTTGTCGAATTTTCTGCAAGGAGATGAGCTCAAATCGTGACAGCTAAAAATCTGTCTCTGCGCAGAAATCCAAATCTAGCATCAACTTTCAATAAAAGGCTTTACTTGGCACAACAATGCAATAAAATAAAGATACAAAGGAGTTGCTACAGAAGTAACAAACACCTTGACTCAAAATAAAACAAAAATAACAGAAAATAAAAACAATGGGTTGTCTCCCATAAGCGCTTTTCTTTAACGCCTTTTAGTTAGGCATGATAATTTTGATGATGCCATCATATGTATAGGAGTTGAATATAGAGAGCATAAAAAAAAACAAATACCAAACACATTTAAGTCTAACCCACTTCCTATGCAAAGAAATCTTGTAAGAAAACAAATTATTGATGCATGAAGCTACTAGCATAGAAAGACAAAACAAGTGCAACTTCAAAAATTTCAACAAAAAGAGAGGAGACTTGATATTATTGAGATATATGAATCCATGTCTCCCTCTCTCATAAAAACTTTCAGTAGCATCATTGATAAAATCCACAATATAACCATCACATGAAACATTCTTACCATGATCCATGTGCACAAAAGTATCTTTATTTTCCACATAAGGAAAGTTCTTCTCATTAATAACAATGGGGACAGGATCATCATAAAGAACTCGAACATGATATACAAGTTGTATATTAAAGGGATGGTTTTGGGTAATCTCTCCATAACTATGGCAAGTTTCATGAAGATGACTGTAATTATAACCTATGTCATAGTATTCTTTATAATAATTATCAAAGACTGGAGGCATAGCATCATCATAAGCAATAGAATAGTCATCTTCCAAACTGTGTTCATTCGTAAACATATCATCTATCTATTATATATTAAAAGCAAAATGAGTTAGTGTTTCGAGCCACCACGTTAATCCACATCATCTAAATTAATATTAACAGTTAGATCTAAAATATGTGGTTGAGATTTTAAGACAATTTATTGGTTACGTAACATTTTTACCTAACACGTCAGTTTAAAAAACCAGCCGTGTATGAGACAAAAATCTTGGCCCGTACGTGATGGCTGCAAGCAAAAAAAATTTTTTGCTCGATCGTGGCATGTAGTCCTGTACCGCTACCCGCAAAAAAAAAGGTGGCCTGTACCGCTGTACGTGATGGCTGCAAGCAAAAGAAAAAAAATCGATCGTGGTGACAGAATTGTACTCATGTTAGGAGACAAGCTAGCAGCGAGCAAAAAAAAGACCGTGCCACGTGTGGTTGCCAAGGGTATATAAGAACTGTTAGGAATGACCAGTTTACAAAAAAAAATGAAGTAATCAGTACGTATTTCCCCACTTTTGTTTTATTTAGCGTATGCTTTGAATTTAGTCAAAGCCAGATTTTGTAAATATTTACTAATTATGTAGCAATAAATATGAACTTTCATACAACCATGTTTGTATAATTTGAAGATATAATTTAGGAATAATGATTTCATATTTTAAAGGTTATTTTTTCTATTTATTTGCTCAAAATTTATAAAGTATGTTTTGACCAAACCCCAAATGCGGGTAATTGTGAACGGAGGGGTAAAGGGGTACACTGTTTTTACGATTGAGTACATAGAAATGACTTATTTGACTGCAATCGGACCAACACACCAACAAAACGCCTACATAAGTTAGAAATCATGGAATTTGAGCTAATAAAGTCTCGACATTAGTCGCATTATGTACATTGAGTAACAAACAAAACTTTGAGTCGTACGTCTCTAAGTTTTACTATTGATGTATAAACATGTTAACAAGTATATATATAGAAGAATATAATTTATCGTTAGAAGTATATTCATATGACTGACTATGTAGAAACAATAAACAAAGACTAGGATAAGTTAAGAGTTAAGAAAACTTAGAGTCATACTTCTCTAACTTTTACTATTGACGTATAAATATGATAAGAAATACACCTAGACGGAAATAATTTATCGTTAGAATTATATTCATATAAATATAATTGCCAAAGTTTTACCATATCATGTTTCTAAAATTTTGCACATTATAAAATGGAGTGTGTAAATGAGGAACAAGATAACTCACACTATTAAATGTGACCTACCTAATAAGGAGGAGAGTGTTTTATCACTTATTCTTATGATTTGTTTGGCGTCTGTTGCTTGGTTTGTATGTAGACACGATCAACATAAAATCATTTTCATTCCAATTGCACAACAAAATTTACAAGCGATTAAGAGTATTTAACTATGCTATCGAAGCCATGTAGTAATTTGCATACCACGGCAAATACATATGACTGGGTGTGTCGAACCATTGAACAAACATCATGATAAGTTAGAGTCTGAAACATTTACAGTTGAACTTCTCTGACTTTGACTATTATTTTATAAATATTTTAACAAGCATACCTAGAAGAAAATGATGTGTCTATAGCGGTATAGTCATAGAAAATAATGGCCAAAGTTTTACTATGTTCATGTTTATAAAATGTTGCACACTGTCACATGAAGTTTGTACATGAGAGGAAGAAAATTACACTATTTACACATCTATATCTTAATTAAACGATTTTTAATCAAAGATAACTAACATCATATAATGATATAACATCATATAAAACTATACTTCAGTTTACACATCAAACATAATTTACATGGGTGATTCAATATATGGCATGCTAATCATTTTTCTCATAAATTCAAGATTGCCAAAGATTGTGCTCGCATACGTAATATTTTGCTTACCAGCACAAATTTGATAGTTGTAGAACAGTTTTCATAATGAAAAGTAATGTGATATCAACAAACTATATTTTAATTTCTTTCACACTTTCAATAAATACATATGATGCCCTCGCAATGCCCTCGCATTTGCGAGGGCCACTGTGCTAGTTATTTTTAATAGAAGGAGATGTATCAAGCATATAATCAGCAATAGCAAAAGAATTTTCAAACACATCACTAGGAGAAGAGGTCTCATATATATAATTATTACTAGCAAAAGGATTTTCAAACACCTCATCCCCAAGCTTAGAGCTTTGCATATCATCATTGGAAGAAACATGGATAGTACTAATAGTATGGCAATCATTAATATCATCATTTTCAGAATTGGTACCCCAAAGATTTTCAATATCAAAAGTAGTTTCATTTTCCCAATCATGATCACTAATATAAGTAACAGGCATAGGTTCATCATCAAGTTCAGAATCATCGAATTCAAATTATAAGTATCAATTGTAACAGGAGCAACAAGTTTGGGAGAAGATACCGTTTCCTCTCTCCTTTTACTCCTCTTCTTCTTCTTCTTTCCCCTCTTCTTTTTATCTTTAGGAGGGAGAGGTTTGAAAGGAAGCTCCTCCACATAACCTGGTTTAGTATTAGAGACAATGGAAGAAACTTGGGGGGACTCCTCTCTTTCATTAATGAGAACAAAACACATATTAGTCTTGTCATACTTTGGTAAAGTCTCATCCTTTATAATATTTTGTATGTAGGTGTTAGCATGGCAATTATTAACACAATAGAGATAACATCCATGCAACACACTATTCATATCAAGATCACTCATATCTAACAAGGAAGTTTTTCTTGATAACTCTTCACACCCCAAAAATAATGTAAGTTCATCATGTTGATTAGGAGTGATCATGTTATCACAACACAAATTTGCAGTAATTGGATTCGAAAGGCTATTATCACGACCTGAACATTGAAAATTAAAATGACCCACTTCATAGCAAAGTTCACAAATAAAAGGATGGAGGTCACAAACTTTTTCACCAAGATCTCTTAGAGCCTTGTACCACGTTCTAGTTTTTTCATTCCTATGATGGATACAATATTCATCTTCGATTTGATTAATTCCACAAGGTCTATGCATTCCACAAAAATTAACATGCTTATAAGAAATAGTATTTTCAGAAGTTTGAGCATGTTTATTGCAATCATTAACAACAATTTCATTTTCCATTCAAGTGTCTTTGAAAGGTTCATGATACACGTCCCAATTTTCTTTAGGAACATTAATATGAGAAGCAAAGGTTCTAAAACAATCAACAATAATTTGAGAATCAAGACCATATTTAGCACTAAGCTTTTGAAAACTAGCAGTTTCAACGAAAGACTTAATGCAATCATATTCATAGTTTATACCTGATTCTTTACCTTTGTCATTCTCCCAATCCTCAGCATTGTTTTTGAATTCTTTCAAGAAGATCCCATCTAGCTTCAACCTTCTTGCTTGTGAAAGAACCATGTGAACATGCATCTACATAATCCTTGTAATGACCTGAAAGCCTTGCATAAAAATTAGTAACAATTATTTCCTCAGAAAGCTCATGGTTAGGACATTTGAGTATTAATGTTTTCAGCCTTCCCCAAGCTTGAGCAATGCTTTCTCCATCATGAGGGTAAAAATTATAAATGTAATTCCTATCTAAATGCAATTCATGAAGAGGATAAAATTTAGAGTAAAAGAGAGATTTGAGCTGTTTCCAATTCGAAGGTTGTTCATCCAGCAGCCTATATCACTCCTTTGCTTTGTCCTTAAGTGACAATGGAAATAGTTTCCTCATGACATTTTCTCTTGATAAACCTGCAGCCTTAAATAACTCACAAAGTTCTGTAAGTTTCGACAAGTGAGCACTTGGATGGATTGATCCATCCCCTGCATACTGATCATTCATAACCCTTTCAACAATTTTCATAGGTATTTTAAAAGAAATACTTTCAACAGGTGGATTTGGAATATCACAAACATCATTAGAATTATCACATATTGGAGACAAAGCATTATCAAGGCAAAATAATTCCTCCAAAGCTGAGGAGCAAAAAAGATTATTTTCATATAAACTAGCTTCCCCAAGCTTAGGCTTTTCCACAGCCTTAGCAATAATGGTGTCCAAAGAATTTATAGTAATAACATTACTACCACTATTATGCAAACAAGACTCCATAGGTTTTTTAATTTTCTCTTCAAAAGCATCATGTCCTAATTCCATATAAAGTTCATAGAGATCTCTAATTTTTTTGTTGTTTTCCATTAAGTCTAACTAGTGAAAATAAAAACAAGAAACAAAAAGAAATAATTGCAGAATCTAAAGGAGATACCTTCCAACGCTTACCTCCCCGGCAACGGCGCCAGAAAAAGCTTGATGTCTACGCACGCTTCTATTCTTGTAGACAGTGTTGGGCCTCCAAGAGCAGAGGTTTGTAGAACAGCAGCAAGTTTCCCTTAAGTGAATCACCCAAGGTTTATCGAACTCAGGGAGGTAGAGGTCCAAGATATCCCTCTCAAGCAACCCTGCAATTAATATACTGTGTCCCCAACACACCCAATACACTTGTCAGATGTATAGGTGCACTAGTTCGGCGAAGAGATAGTGAAATACAAGTAATATGGATGATTATAAGTGTAATTGCAATCTGGAATAAAAATGGCAGCAAGCAAACATGTAGCAGAACTGGTTGTAAACGGTGTTTCAATGCTTAGAAACAAGGCCTAGGGATCATACTTTCACTAGTGGTACCTCTCAACATGTTAGCACAACTGAATGCAAGTAAATGATACTCGGGATTATTCTCCTTCTTGATAACACAAGAGTACTATGTGTAGGGCTGCAAAAGCACTCCTCAAAGTCTGAGTAAACAAACACCACAATTCCCAAGAATAAACCATGATAAATGTCTAAATTATTCATAGAGTCACACAAGTACCCACACTGTCACCTTGATACCGTGTTGTCACAATGACTCCAGAAACTAGATACAATCACTTGAGTAGCATAAACATTACATATGAATTCAGCGATACTAGCAATACTCATGATCACATAAAGATCACACCATGGGAGAGAGAGAGATAAACCACATAGCTACCGGTAGAGCCCTCAGCCTCGGGGGAGACTACTCACACATGGTCATGGTGAGCACACTTGATGGAGAGGTTGATGAAGAGGTGCAGCCCGGAGAGGAGACGGAAGCCCGCAGCAGCCACGGCGCGGCGGCGGCGGCCCGTGGAGGCGGCGGCTGCCCTTGGTGATGGAGATGGAGTTGAGGAGGTTCTCCTCCCCAAGATGGCTGCTGGAGAGGATGAAAATTCGTGGTATGGGGCTCCTCCCACGACCTAGGGTTTCCTCCCTTATACAGACTCTCGGATTTCCGTCATCCCATCTAGGGCTGCAGTAAATCGGGAATATCTCGGCCGTCCGGACTCGGAATTGGGTGAATTTTAACTCTAGATCGATTCTCGCGAAATTTCCTGCAACTTCCTTTTCGGGGAGACTTCCGTTTGACGCCGTGTTGGGCCCGTAACGTGACCATCTTTGAAAAACGTTTCCAGACAGATTTCTGGAAAGTCCCAATTCGACTCCAATATGGTTTCCTTTTGTATTTTTGATAATTTCTACACAACAAATAGGAAAACAAGAAGATTTTGCACTTTGGCAACTATTAGTAGGTTAATCCAATAAATGTCATAATATGATATAAAGTGTATATAAAACATGTAGCAATTGATATAATATAAGCATGGAACATCAGAAATTATAGATACGTTTGAGACGTATCAAGGACGCGCATGAGTTCGTCGACGGAGATGGCGACGCTGCCGTCGGCGTCGAAGACCTTGAAAGCTTGCCGGAGGTCCTCCTCGACGCTAGCGTCGTCCGCGTTCAAGTTGGCGTTGAGCGCGATGAACTCGTCGAGGCTGATGAAGCCGTCGCCGTCCTTGTCCGCCTCGGCCATCATGAGAGAGAGCTCGTCGTCGGTGGCCGCGTGGTCCATGCTCTCGAACAGCGAAGCCAGCTCCGACCGCGAGATCTGCCCGTCGCCGTTCTTGTCAAACTTGCGGAAAACCAGCTCCATCTCCTGCTCCGCCGACAGCGCCGGGGAGCCCGAAGCCTGGTTGGCGGCCTGGGCCTGCTCATCCTGGGGAGGCGGCGACTTGGAGTCGGAGCGGCGGTGGAACAGGGACGGCATCTTGATCTTGCCCATGATTGCTGCTGCTTTGGCACGGGTGGTCTGCTGCTTTGCGCTTTGATTCGATTTGATCTGCTCGCCGGTGGTGGTTGCAGGTTCGTCTCCGAGGTAGACGTCAGTATTTATAGGCGCGTTCGTTCTACATGGCAGACTCCGACTCGAATCGGGAAAGGTGTGCGAGTGCGACGGTGGCCCTTGCGCGTGCAGTCCCTGACGCGTGGGGCTGCGCGGCCGGGTCTCGTGCGTTGTTGAGCTCGTCGCGGATACAGCGAACGACGGTGACCGTTTCCAAGACTGTTGTTGTGGAATTGTTCTCGGTTTCGGCCGGCTACACAGAGGCAGGCACGATCAGTAGAATTGGCTGTTATCCAAAATTAAAATAAAAGTTTAGGGCCAAGTCGCAAACGCGGCATCTATGTTATCTTTCCACTCTATAGGGTCGTCTCTATGGGCTTCGCCTAATTTCACACCACTCCTTGTTGTGCGATATCTTTAGAAATTCACTTAACGCTCTTCCTGGTATCTTGACATTGGCTCTACTATCATATAGAATTCAATTGATCCCTGCATGTATCGACATGCATGCTCGCCGCCCACTTAAAAATGTGATGCTAATGGCAGGACATTATGCGTGCTTGGGCGCTCGCGCAAATCTCTTAGCATATCCCCTTAAGAGCAAGAGCAATAGCTAACGCCGGCTGCTGGCTGTAGATGACTGCCATGTCATCTACCGCCTTCACACGTACAGTGGGTTAGCTTTTGGTTAGCTATTAGCTTCACACTCTTGATTATTTAAGTAATTAAAGCTTGCATGCGCACAGACTGCTGGCCACGCACGGAAGAAGAAAGCGAGGCGTAGCTCTTGCGCGGACGGCAAACGAGCTTTTATTCCTCGGGACGAGCATAGCGCCGGGCGGTAGATGAAGCGCTCGCTTTATTCTCTCTCCTTTTATCTCTCTCCTCCACCTAGGATTTTGATAATGTGGAAAACCTTATAGCTTGCTGAGTAGGACTTATTGTACCTGCTCTAAGCGTTAGTTTGATGGTTAAATGCAACTTCTCTTTGCCGCCCTAGACTCTCAGGGTCATCACAACTAACTAGTTTTTAAGTTGCCTTGGAAACATAATTTAATTCAAGTTGATGAATATGCTTCGCGCGCAAACAAATAAGAAGAGGTCATGACACAGGTTTGTGCCCAAAATTTCTTTCTTTTTGCCCAGCAAACTGAAAATTGAGTCTGTTCACGAGAACATTATAAGTAGGTTAAAGAATGAAGAACCAAATATTTATTAGGAATTATTTTTTATTTTACTGTTCATCTGAAGGACGGTAAATTAAGGCGTTACTTATCTAATATAACACCACAAATCACGAAAGCTGCGTGACTGTGACACGACATCACGTGCAAAAATGCATTTGCTACTTGCAAGTTTGGAGTATGAGGAGACACCTAACAAGAAAGCTAACACCCAAAGTCATGCCAAGTCTACCGAACTAGGTATCATCACGCGCAGATGTTAATGTGTATCGCTACCGAGCAAGAAAAGCATCCCGGTGCATTCTTGTACTAGGAGATCATGTTTAATTCCTTCCGTCGTCCATACTTTCCGTGCTAGCTAGTAGCTGCATGCGTACTTTGTTAGGTTGCTTTAGTAGTACAAAGTGATATAGCAAGCGTGCATATATAGCCAAATGTTTGGCACCAAGGGATCGAGGGAGTGCATGTGAAATTGCTCGTTCAAGGCTGCAGCGATTTTGTAGATTCATCATAAAGTGCTTTACACTGCGGTCACGTGCACATGTTTGGTAGCATCATGCACTCGCAAAGCTAGCTATAGCTCGGTTAGCCACCTTTCGATTTTGACCTTCTGAATTGAAGTCCATACAATTTTTTTACTCTCTTTCCCTGATCTGAACATTACTATATTAACGTTTTCCGACAGTTTGCAATGATTTTACTTATGTTCTACGGACTAGTAGACATATGTGTGTTTGATCTCTGTTCGGAAGACGTAATGACCAATAAGTGACTTCGACCACCTTGCATAACCCAAACTGACAATTTTCAATTAAGAAAATAAAGACATAAAAACGGACAATTTACTATTTGCACAACGATTTATCTTTGCTTGTCTACAACTACACCATTGAAATGTATTTTCATTTTAGTGTCGGTGGGTTGTGATATTTGTTGTCACTCATTAGGGATACAACCTGTAATGCATTGATCCAAAATCTAGGAGACCAAACTTATCTCATCTCTCAAGTACTAGCTTGTTCTTGCCATAACCCGGACTGCCCTAGCTAACCAATACCAATAGTGTATATAAATTAAATAACGCAAAACTATAGGAGATTGGCTAGTACAGTAAGAAGGAACAACTGGAGTTGACATTGGCTCAATAAATTAGCCATGCATGCCCCCTAACCCCTAAGAGAAGTAAAATCAATGTAAACTAAATGTACAATCAAAGAATTGCTTCAGAGAAAAATAACATATCTAAGACAATAAAAGTACATACATGTACATACATACCTTGTCTGGATCCAACCACGGTGTAGCGAAACGAGCTAAAGAAAGCAAGAAATTTCAACGTGCATCCATTTATTATGAACTTCCGGTTATGTAGGGACAGTTGGGTGGATCCATTGGGGGTGCCATGAGTTCCATGGCAACCCTCTAAGAATACTTAATTTTTACGTCCTACTCCCTCCGTTCCTAAATGTAAAACTTTCTAGCCCTTTTCTGCACATATGTATTTAGACATGTTTTAGTGCAAGTTTCATTTGAACCTTGCACTACAACATGCCTAGATACATGTGTGCAGAAAAAAGGCTACAAAGTCTTACATTTAGGAACTGAGGGAGTAGTATTTAGATTAATTCCATGTGTGTACCAGGTGCAAAAATGACAAATCTTTATGGTCCATATCCAAACTAGTGAAGCAACCCATCTGTTCCAAGCCAAATGCGAAGGCCAATTTTTTTTTCTCATGTTATCATCCGCATGAGACTGCAGTGGAGCCGTAGCCTAGACTCGGCACATCACAACCAAACCTGAAATCTTAGAGAACGACCAAACAAAACTAAATTTGGCGGAACCAAAACCAAACTCGGTTGCAGGTTTTAGTGACCAGAGGCATGTAACCGCGTAGAGTAGGGTTAGGTTAAAATTCTGTAACATTTTGGACTGATCTGGTAATCTTCTATTGGCTTAAGATCTTATTAGAACTTTATATAATTGCTTTGGGCATATTCCGAACCACTTGTTTGGAGTTATTATGGTATCAGACCGCATTATACTATTTCTGTTGTAACACTTGTTTGGAGTATGTTTTTTGAGCTGTGAGCTTCAAGCTTGCCAACCACTGTGACTAAATCGTAGATCCGCATTGGAGTGATGTGTAATCCGATGAATAATACATACTATCATTACTCGCATGGAATGAAATAATAACAATAAAGCTAATTGGTTATATGTTTTTATCTTCTAATCTTGACAAGAGATAAGTTGGCATAGTCTATCAGTTGATCTGATGATCTCCTCAAAATACTGGTATAATGTGCTACCAAGCACATGAAACCTCAGGCTGGCATGAAACATACATAAATGTCATTTGAGGTTGGCGAATCAGTGTTCCATAAACTACAACCATACGTTCAGAGCTTTGTGGCAAACATGGCAAATCACATGTTGTTGTACATTAGGGTTGTTGCTTACAACTTGGCACAACCTCCCGATCTACATATGTACTAATTTTCCAGGTGTCTCAAGTATGGAAGGCCCTCAGTAATCATGCATTCATGCAGCGGGGTTGTGAGATTGGCATGTTGCTTCGAGTTAGTCTATATGACATGCATTTCCGATGCCTTCCACTCCTAAAATGAATGTATTGTATGAGGAATGCGACGGCCGGATCTCGCTTGCATTCTTACACACGTATATTATTCTAGGAAACTATGAGGTTAGTTTGCCTACCATACTTGAAAAGTATTCTACTCATACCTAGTGCGAGTAGTTTTGATTTTTGTTGAATGTTTTTATGCCAATTTCAAAATACGGTCAAAATTGTCGCCAAGACCGTTGTTAGCTAGTTGTTGAATCTTGTTCAACTATTGGTGAATCTCTGATGAATTAGATAGTTATGTACCTAAAAATTATTTTAAAGAAATCATGAGCAAACTATGAAGGAGTTCTAGTTCAAATTTGACCTGGTTTCAGCTGAGTCGGCAGAAATTTGTCATTTTGTCGAGAGGTGGACAGAAAGATTTACATGCAACCATTTGTTTATTTGTGAATAAAATATCGTATAATATTTTCTGGTCCAGTTTTGCAACAACGATTTGGTAGGTATTTCACACAAAAAACCATTTTTCCTCTCAGAAAATGGAAAAATATTTTTTTGTGCAAAGAAAATGAAAACTCTATTCTGTAACCTTGTTCGCCATTCCGAGACACACGCTTGTGCCCGTTATCGGATCATTTGAACAAACTATGCCATGAATTTGGCTGTAACAGTCATCATCTGGCTTGAAAGTCATGAATCCTCGTTCGCGATAGGTCATTACCGAGAACCCTTTTTTGTTGATATTTGTCTTATTCTATGTTTATTATTATTCATTGATACTAGGTCACATATAATGACACTATGTGAAGGGTTTCCATTTTTTTGATTTTTCTTGAATGTTTTATGTCGATTTCAAAATACGGTCAAAATTGTCGGCACGACCGTTGTTAGCTACGTGTTGAATCTTGTTCAACTTTTCGTTGATATCTGATGAATTCCATAGTTGAGTAGCTAAAAATGATTTTTAAAAATCATGAGAAAACTATGAGTTATCTCTTTTTTGACAAGCATAATTGCTTGAGCTCCCAGGCACCCGACATTTGGTAATGTTCTTATCCTACACCGAGCGACTTGCAATGGGAAAATTATGAAGATCTAAAGAACTCGTTTTCGATGAGCGGTGGCTTGGCATGAGGAATGTTAGCAACCTTGTTAGGCCATCCTCATAAGCAGACAGTGAAGAAAGAGGCACGAGTAAGATAGCCTCAAGGAGTTGACAAATGAAGAAGACTAGGAAAACGTTTGGGAGACCAAAGAGGATCGCAAGATCTATTCATGACATGGCGGTGACAACTCGACGAACTGAAGTTGAAGCTACACAACCAAATCACGCTCCTCCTTGTCAAATAATATAGTGGATCGCGACAAATGCAACTCCAAACCTCTCCCTCCCAACTAGCGCTAAACTCGCCTTGTTGTTTCCTTTTCCAGTTCGGTACGCTCATGCTTGTATGCTTGTATCAACAGTTCGAATCCTTGTGATGGTGTGAGAACTACATCAAGATCCTCACGTCATCTCAGCTACACAAAATTCCAAATAATTGTTGGCGATGCGCTTCCGCGCTTCAGTTTCGAGTCGATCATGCCGCTTCAGATCCTTCTGCTTGAGATGCATTTCTGATGCCTTTCACTTCTAAAAATGGCTCGTATATTGTAAGAGATTAGGACGAACAGATCTCCCTAGTATTCTTGGAGATACAGAAGTTAGGAAATTAGGAGGTTTCTTTAGCTAGCATAGTGGAACATTGTTCTACTCATACATATGATAGGAAGAACCAAATATATATAGTTCACTTTTTATAATTTCAGAGTTACATGTACGAGTCAACAACCCATGTGATCTACACATATACGAGTCATTTATTGCATGGAGTAGTTAGTATACATAATTACCTACTTTGGACATCCCTCTGAAATTGACCTTTCAATGCGAAAGGCAAGATAAGTACTCTATTGGTGATCTACAACTTAATCGATCATTTGCCCATGCATGTCTTGGTGGTAGCCAGATCCCGCAAACACCCGAGACACCAAACAATGTGGGTGGTGTATAAATTAGAGAACTATAGTAGCGTTTATTAACATGATCAGAAAGGATTGGCGTTGACATAGACTTCGAGTCGATGGGGCCAGTATGGGTTGAAAGGGAAGAATAACATTGACTTTATGTTGAATAAAGAGATGAATGAATATGTCTAACAAACTAATGTAATATATACAGCCATGCTTTCTCCACAAACATTTGACGATGGAGTAGAACTGCGCCCAATGATTGGAGCGGAGCACTCGTCGTCGACGTTCCCCGCACGACGGGACCGGGGAAGAAATGGAATACGCCACGCGCTGTCTCAGGCACGCACGCACGTACGTCCCCGTAGCTAGCAACAAGCTAAGCTGGGTTGTGTAGTGTCTACACACGTGCTGGAAACACCAAATCTGGAAATCGTTAGGAGCGCGGGTCCACCGTGTGAGGGCATGTACAGTGATAGGGAAGACAGCCTTCCCTTATGCCTTCCATGTCAGCAAGAGAAGACAAGAAAAAATATAGTACAATGGCTTGTTGCTTAGAGCTAACTCTTACGCTTTAAATGAGTGCACAAAAATAGGAATAAACAATAAGTAGTACATGGTGCGAGCAAATCATACAATGCAAATGCAAAAGTATGCCTTCTCTTTCTTAACAAGGGATGATCTCTTACGCAAGTGAAGGCTCATGCCTTTCTTCATTCTTTTTCATATCCACGTCAACCAAAATCCTACGTGGCACAGTTAAGAAAAGACTGACATAAGAGCATTGTACATGCCCTGTAAAGCCTCGCGCCTTGCCTGCGTTGCTCCCTTCCGTTTGATCCTGCAGGCCCTGGATTTGCTTCTTTGCTTTCTCGCGAAGTCGCGTGGATGTCGTCCCTGCTGCATGTTCCGGCCAGGGAACCCCGTCGCGTCGCTGTCGCGCTCGCGCGGTAGAACTTTGAGTACTGACGGCGACGCTTGGGCGTGGGCGTGGGCGTGGGGGCAGGACCGCTTGCGCTGCACGCCACAGCCACACAATCCCTGAGCTCTGATAGACAGGCTGACTGGCTCCGTCCGTTCGTCCGGCCGTTGGCTAGTCCGGTTTGCTCCATCGGATCAGTACCCGTATCCGGTTTAGTTCGTACTAAATCGTGAGTTTACAGCTAAATGATTGTTCGCTCTACTGTGTGTTGAGTGAATGACGCTTGCATGTCTGCCGAATATCGGAAAGAGACGGCGGCCGGGCATGCATGCATATACGTGGCTACTGGCGACGGTGAGAATTAACTCCATGGGTCCTTGTTGCGCTTCTAATCTTGGTAGGGAAAAGTGAAAGTGAGCCCTCACACAGTGAGAAGAGAATAAAGAAAAGATGGCGGCCATCAATAGGAGAGGAAGGCACGTCTCTTTAATGAACTTTCCGATGTCAATCAGTTCTTCACATGTCAATGTATCCAGACTCCAGAGTGTGTCCGTTTTTGTCCGGACGGATAAAAGACATGCTCCAACGGGCCTCCGCAAACGGACAGATTGTTGGCGGACAGTCCATTCTGGACCAAACCTGGCCCAAATTTGATCCGGGTTTGGGGACATCGCGGACAAAAGATGCTGTCCGGCTGTCCGCTTTGTCCTCTTCCCGTGTCCGGTCTGGCCTAGCTGGCAGCGAAACAAAACTCTCTCTCCTTTCTTTTTCTTCTCCACTCTCCACCTACCACGTCTTGTCTCTCCTCTATCTCACTGTCGCCGTCCCCGATTCCTGGCCTCGCGTCGCTCGCTCCACCAGACCGCCACCGGAGGGATCCCGCGAGGCGGAGGCGTGACCGCGATGCCCTACCTACCGCAGCTCGTCGCCCAGCAGTTCGAGGTTGCGCCGCTGCTGCCGACGTCTGGCGTGCGCAAGAAGTAGAAGATGGCCGCGGCACGGCGGCGACCGGGACTGGCTCTTCCTCGGCTAGGACCGGCTGTGCTGTGCTGGGGCGCCATCAACGTTGTGCTCGGACGGGCACGTCCTCGGCTCGGACCGGCTGTGCTGTGCTAGGACCTCGCGTGCGACGTGAAGGCACACACCATGGCCGTGCTGTGCCTGTGCGTGGCCGGCGACCTGCCAACCTGGTGTGCATGGGCTCTACCGACAAGACCATCGGCCAATGGCGCCGGCAGCCGGGCAGCGGCCTCAATCGAGTTGACAAAAGAAGAATCTCAGTAAAACATGGGGAGACCAAAGAGAAGCCCAACATAAATTCACGATACGTCGACGACAACTACACGTTGAAATCATACGACAAAGTCACATGAATCATCCTGGTCAAATCGTCCAGTGGATCACGGCAAAGGCAACCCCAAACATCTCCCTCCCTAATAGCGCCCAACTCGACTTTTTGTTCCTTTTTCACCTAACTAGCAAGGTGGCCCTCGCAAATATGAGAGCAACATCTTTAGCATATTGAATAGGTGTATCAAAACTATTTATGGTATCAGAGGTAGTAAATTTATGGAATTCTTAATTACATGGCTCTATGTACACAAACTATGTGATGGTAAGTAAAATAATACATCATACTTATCAAATTGAACATATCCACGGATATTATTTAAGTATACCAATTTGAAGAATTGTTTGAAAAAAAAACAGTCTAGGGCCCTACACAAGGTAAATTTGTGTAGCGTACGACTGGTGAAGAGACCAAAGGCGCCGTCGCATGCACGCACTGTACCTACGTTCCCGCAGCTGGCGCACCACGCATAGGTTGCCTAGCGTATCAGCGACGCACGCGCTGCTTGGACACCAGCCAACGAGCCGTTGAAGGAAACGAAAAGGAAACCGCGCGCGTGAAGCGTTGCTCGCTTCCGCATCCTGCTGCGGTGGTGTCGCACTCTCACGCCAGACGTTGAGTACCGACGGCGACGTGATTGGGTGGGACCGAGCATCAATTTGTGTGCCTGTGTGAAGTTGTGAACACCTGGCGGACTGTCTCCATCCCCGTACCTGCTCACCTAAGCCTGGGCATAGTTTGGTCCCAAACCGGGAAACCGTCAGCCCGCACCGCACCACACCGTGATTACGGTTTCTGCTGGGTTTAACCGGTTCACAAATTGAAACCGCGATCGATAATCCCGTGTTGGGCCGAGACGGGCTGGAACCAACTAAACCATCGAAACCGTCCTCAGTTTTCCCCATCGAGGCATCGACCAAAAGAAAGAGAAATCCCCCAGCCGAGGCAGAGATGGAGACGACGGAGGCAGGGCGCCGTGGCGAGGCACGGAGCGACACTGCGGAGGAGGCCGAGCGGGCCTGTCGGCCGTGGAGGAGCACTTACTCACCGGCAACGCCGCAACGTGGCCGCGGCGCGCCAGCAGGAACGTGGCCGCATGGAGTCGGCGTTGACAACCTCGACGCCGACGAAGTGGCCCGCGAGGTCGACTTGCCGGCTCCCGTCGCGCCCATGACTACAAGCACCGCCTTCCTTCTCCCCCTTTCGGGCAGCGGTGAGGAGTCACCGACGTCGGCCATACGGATTGGAGACGACGGCGGGGAGGCGTGTGCGGCGAGGTGGGACTTGCGAAAGGAGAAGTTTGGCCGACCGGCCGGGCCGTGGACTTCCTCGCCAAGCTCCAGAAATCCGACGCAGCTCCAAGCCGGTAGTACCTACGCTCCTCCGCGCCGCACCTCGATGAGGGATTCGGCGTGCACCGACAGCCGGATCTTGGAAGAGTTGGGGGTTGGTTTGCATCGTGGTTGAAGGATAGCGAGATTGGATGCGAGAGAATCGGACAGCGTGCTCCGGGAAGTCAAACGCAGCGAGCTGTCATGATCTGCTCTTTGTTCTCTGCTATTTTCTGTCTGCTCTCTGTTGTCTGCACTTAAGCGGTGCAAACCGGTGTAAACCGTGCAACCAGCCCGCACCAAACCGTCAATTAACATGTACGTAAAACTCACCTAACCAGACCAACCCGTTCAAAACCGTGGCACACGGTTTGGGTTCGGAAACCGGCAGAAACCGTCCCAAACCGGGTATGCCCAGGCTTGTGCTCACCACAGCCCCGGAAGCTCACTGCTACTCCCTTCCCTCTGTTTGTTAATATAAGATGTTTTAGATGTTGCACACATTGTCTAGATACATTCTAAAGTGAGTGAACATACACATTAGAACATGTTTATCTACATTTGTGTACATGTGCACGTGGAAAAATGTTAAAACATCTTATATTAAAAAATCGGAGGGAGTACTAGCTAGCTAGTAGTCTCATTTGCCGGACTAGTTCGTAGTACTAAATGGAGTTCATGGCGAGGGTCCCACTGCCATACATAGATGATTGTTCGAGGAGAAATTTCTTGCTTCAGACTCCAGTGGTCTCTTTAATTTAGAAAAATCAAAAATCATATTTATAAGTTAAAAAAATCTGAAAAAAATATGCATGTTGTCAAAGATATATATCCCACAAACGTGTCAAATCCAATGATCCGACTCAAGGACAAGATCGAGATCGACCGCTAATCCTCACTACGGGGAGGAGATCGCCGCAGTCTATGGTACTACCGACCAGCCATGTTGGCACTTGGCAGGCAGCCACGGTCGCACACAAGTACTCCCTCCGTTCCAAATTAGATGACTTTCATTTGTCTACATGTGGATGTATCTAAATGTGTAACAAGTCTAGATACATCCGTATCTTGACAAATGGAAGTCATCTATTTTGGAACGGAGAGAGTAGCTAAGTGAAAGAGAGAGATCCATGCATGCATGCACCCTAGCTGAAACAGGCCACAGCTGTATCCCAAGAAAGAAAAATCGCAAACTGTACTGCATGCACGTACGTGACCGAGCCGGGATCGTATCGGCAGTGGCAGACCCAAAAACTTTCGGAAGCCCGAGCAAACAAGATTAACATGCTATATTTTCGAGAAAAATCACTATAGAAAAATCTAAAATACAAGGTGTACGCCGTCAACAAGCCCAGGCGGCCCCGGGCAGTAGGGGCGCTAGGTCTGCCCCTGCGTATCGGAAATCACGCAGCTCCATGCATGAATGCACATGGACGCAACCTGCGCCACAAGCTAGCAAAATTTATGCAGAAAATAAAAAGAAGCAAATTAATCTTGCTTCACGCGTTCGACTATGGCTCGATCAGATAGGGTGTAGAATATGGCTCGATCAGATCACATTTTCTCAGAGTCATACCGGAGCGAGCCACATATGCAAGTAGACAAAAAAATGATGCAGGTAACCGAACACGCCGATATATCTCGGCATGTCCTATAACCCATTTAATGATGGAGTAGAATTGCACCCAAAGGCTGGAGCGGAGGTTGTGGCAGACCCAGGATTTAGGAGAGGGTATGTCGCGCCAAAAATTATATGAATTTATTTTATAATTTCCTCATTTACTCTCTCTTACTTGCTCTTGAGTGTACATACTCCTCCGCCACGGTAATTGGTAATTGTAGACAGATTTGAAGTAGAATTTATTTTACGGTTTTCTTGTTTAGGCCGGGCCGGGTTTTTCTCAATTGTCCTTGTGTTGTGCCGTTTTAGGCCAATTTTTAGAAAATTTAGAATTTCCCGACCGATGAAAATCATACTGGACGTTGGGATTTAGTTTTGAAAAGCATGCGTATGAGTATCTTAATAGCAACTCTACTTTTTTTATGATATTTTGTACTGACTGATATATTTAGAACGACACACATGAGATATTTGAATTCACGTTCAGAACCCGCAGCTAGCAGCTGCACCACATCTATCTAGGTTGCCTAGTGCCGACGCCCGCGCAGGGAACCGTTGCTAGCGGGTGTCAGAGCATCTCCAAGCGGAGCCCCCAAATCCACCCCAAACGTCCGGGCGGACAGCCCGGACGGGGTTTGGCCCAAAAACCGCAACCCAACGACGGCCCCTATAGCGGCCCCAAACGACCGGACGGTCCGGCACACCCCATACCCAGCACAAAACTGGGGCGGGTTTGGGGGCGCCCGGACGCGTCCGCGCCCTCACTCGCTGACAGTGGGACCCTCCCTTGACCGGCCTACCGGAGCCTACAGGAGGGGAGGGCCGGCATTCATGGCGGAGCGGCCAGGGGCAGCGGCCAACCGCCAACTACCCGCATTCATGGCGGTCCGGACACCACTATATCTACGGCGACGCCGGAACCCTAATCCACATCCACATCCGCCGCCGGAACCCTAGTTCATCCACATGCACCATGCCTCGCCGCCTCCCCACCATCTTCGCCAGGATGATGGCGGAAAAGCTGAGGCAGCAAGCCCAAATCCGAGCTCAGGCTGAGGCGGATGCGGCAGCGGAGGCGGATTCGGAGTCGTCGGCCGTCGGATACTTCATGGTCTCCGACGACGCCGAGATCGACATCACCGGCTCGGAGTTCATCCAGGCTGAGGATGAGAGGATGCGCGTCCGCGCGGAGGCGGAGCACGAAGCCCGACGCGCGGCGGCGGAGGCGGCGGTCGAACGGCAGGCGGCGGCCTGCGCGGCCGAAGCGCTTCACAGCCGGACGGAGGCGGCGGCCGAAGCGCATCGCGCCCGGGTACGCGCTGCGACGGAGCGGTGGAGAGCTCAGGCGGAGCCGGAAGAGGGCCGGATCCGCGAGGAGGCGCGTCCGGATACATCCAGGCGCAGTATGTGGTCCGATTTTAGGGGGTGCGGTTGGAGATGCTCTCACACCGCACCTGCGCCACTAGCCAGCAGCTAGCCGTTTGTTGGAGAGAAGAAAAAGGAAAGCCTTTGCCCTTCCGCTTGATGGCTGATGCTGCGGGCCCCGGCTTCGCTTCTTTGCTTGCTGGCCGTGGGATGTGGCCTGCTGCTGCATGTTCCGGCCCGGGAACCCGTCGCGTCGTCGCTGTCGCGCGGCAGAACCTTTTAAGTACTGACGGCGACCCTAGGCCGTGGGCGTGGGACCGATTGCGTTGCGCGCCACACAGCCACAAGAGGACTGGGTGTTTGCTGTCTACCAGAGGATTAGTAGGGCCTACTCCGTGGCTGTGTGTGCTGGAACAATTTGTGTGGCTGTGTGTGAAGGCCAGGCTGACACTCGCTTGCACGTCTGCCGAATATCGGAAAGAGACGGCGGCCGGGCATGCATGTACTTATGTGACGACGGTGAGCATGTCAACATCCGTCGAGCAATTAACTCCATGGGTCCTTGTTGCGCCCCTAATCTTGGTAGTGAAAAGTGAGAGTGAGCCCTCCTTGTCCCAGCCTCTGCTCCCCTCGTCACTTTTGCAGATAAAAAGGTGCACTACGGGAAAATCAATCGACGCCGAGTGGTCTCAGCTTCGCCGAGTGCAAAAACGCGCGGCCACTCGGCAAAGAGGTCCTACGCCGAGAAATATCCGAAAACACTCGGCGAAGCTAAGACCACTCGGCAAATATCATCTTCACCGAGTGGCAATTGATTTAGTACTCGGCAAAGAGGACACCACTCGACGAACATCAACTTTGCCTAGTCTAGCCAAGAAAAACACTCGGCAAAGATGAGACACTCGGCAAACTTATGTGTCCATGTTTGTTCTGACAGCCCGGCCGACGGAGCCGTGACGGACACCCACCTTTGCCGAGTGCCGACACTCGGCGAACTACAAAAAAAAACGATTTTTCATTTTTTAAGTGTAAAAAATGACTTTTTTGTGAAATAAGTACAAAATTGCACCAACACAATTATCACACAAAGTAGTCTATATTTGATGGATAATTCACAAATATTAGGAATTTTCTCGCTTTCTATCTAATTTCGCATATGTCGATTTCTCGAAAGTAATTCAAATTTGAACTACAAGTATGTGACAGTTTGTTCTGAATTTTTTACAAAAATCATTTTAAGGTACACAAGTAGTGGTTATATCACAGAACCGTCGATGATTTTGAAAAATGTGACCCCGTTCAATGAATAGCCATGGTGGCCATTTTGGCCATTTTTTTCAAAAAAATCAAATAAAGTGAAAAAATACTCAAAAAAAAGCAATCCTTTGGCATGAAGTCCTTTTATGTGTACTAGTTGCCATGATAAATGATAAACTTGAGTTTTGACAAATTGTTCAAAAAATCCTTCATAAAAAGGTCTATTATCTATAAACATGTATATGTTTCAAGCCAAATGACCAAATTATTGCCATTCACGTACCCGCGCCCGTTCTGCGCCAGTCCGAACGGGAATGGCGGGAAGCCGTCGATGGCCGGGCGAATGGTGACCCCACTCCGGCCACTACGCAACCCCGCGGTTGAGCCGGCCTTGGCCGCTACGACGAAGACGACCCGCCGGGCTGCGAGGCTACGAGCGACGGAAAGGCGGCGGCGCACCGCGCACCCTGTTGGGGGCCGACGCGGCCGACGTCCTCTGCCTCGCCACTCACCACGCCACGACGTGCTCCGGAACGCCTCCACGCGAATCAAGCAGGGATCACACAGGAGCTCCGGCGGCTCGCCTCCGTCAACGTTGAGAGCTCGCCGGCGGCCGGCATTTTTTTTTAAATTCTATTTAACAGGTTTGCTGAGTCCACGATACGGCACTCGGCGAAGATATGACCTCCGTTTGTACTGGGACGGCGTGATCTGCTTTTCTTCGCCGTGTATACCTAAACAACACTCGGCGAAGGTTTCGCCGAGTATCCCGCGAAAAAGCACTCGGCGAAGAAGCTTCGCCGAGGCGAATGTCGCCGAGTGCCCCACTCGGCGAAGCCTTCGCCGAGATGGATTTAGCCCTTCGCCGTGTGTTTTGACCACCCGGCGAAGATTAATTTTCCAGTAGTGATGGAAGCCATTAATCGGAGAGGAAGGCACCGTCTCTTTAATGGACTTTCTGATGCCAACCAGTTCTTCACATGTCAATGTCTCAAGAGTACTCCAGTAACGCTACTGAGTGAAGATTTTTGGCTCTCCCTCCTATTCAAAAAATTGGAAAATCATATTTATAAGCTTTAAAAAATTCTGACAAAAAAATCTGAAGGCAGCCAATGATATTTCTACGAACGTGTAAAATATCAAATTCAAATACAATGTATTTTGAGCTACACAAAAATAACAATGTGTAGACCTGAGTATGCATATTTTCATATATCTAAATTTTATCAGATTTTTTATTTTTGTGTAGCCCAAAATATAAAGTATCTCTAATTGCAAATTTGCACGTTCGTGGGATATGTCATTGGTTACATCCTTGTTTTTTTCAAAATTTTTGGAAACTCACAAATATGTTTTTTAAATTGTTTAAATAGGAGGGAGCACTGGTGCCCGAAAGCATATCGCACTTTCCGCTACTATATTATTATGAATCAATGGCAATTAAGAATTCGTAGAAATAATAAAGGATAAAAGAGAGAGATATTCATGCACTCTTAGTATGGATGTCCGCGGATGTTCCAACGGACGTGGCGGACTGTCCGCTGGATGGCAAACAAGCTGCAATTAATCTGAGCCCGGATGATTAGCAGTACAAATTATCTGTGGTGCGATACGTGACGGACAGAAACACGATCAAAGCGGACCATCCCTACACTCTAGGTGGAATAGATCTCGCAACTGTACCGGACTCAAGCTTAGAGCATCTCTAGCAGAGTCTGCAAAAGGGCCAAACCCGCAAAATAACCGCCCGATACGGATTCGAAACCTTACAAACGTAGAGAACAGAACCCTCAAAACTCCCCGGGCCGTAAAAATTTTTGAGGGCCCCGTGAATCCGGCCCTCGGAACGGTTAATTCGCAGATTTCGCCGCCGAACCGAGGGGGCCCTGTATATGGTGAAAATGGTTGGCGGGAGGGAGTATTCACCACGCGCGACTTTCCCCTCTTCCCCATCTCGTCGCCGCCGCCGCCGCCAGCGCCGCCGCCTGCGATTCGCCCCTTTCGGTTTTCGGCTCGCCCCGTCCGTGGAGAACCCTTTCCGGCCAAATCTACGCCGCCGCCGCCGATCTGTCGGTGAGTCCATCTCCGCTTGATTTCGTTTTGTTTTCGGACGGAGTAGCATGTAGTGATTATGCGGTGCCCATTTCAGATGGAGTTGAGCCCGGAAGAAGAGTTCTTGCTCTCCGATTCGTCCTCCTCCGACGACTCCGACGTGGAGACGCTGTTTGAAAGCCGACGGCAGCAAATGGTGGTCGCCGTCCTCGCCGTCAAGGAGTTCGAGGACCGGTATGCAAAGCAGCGGCAAGGATACCAGGTTGGCCGCCTTTGCATACAACGAAAACGCTTCTACGGCAACCAGCTGCTCATACGTGATTACTTCGCCGACATATCGACGTACCCGGCTCACATCTTCCAGAGAAGGTATCGTATGTGCCGCTCTCTTTTCGTGAAGATAGTAGAAACTTGCGAGGCAAATTGTCGCTATTTTACCCGTCGACGGAATGCCGCGGGTTTGATGGGATTCAGCGCATACCAGAAGATATCCGCCGCAATGAGAGTCATTGCCTATGGCGTCCCGGCTGACTACGCCGATGAGTATCTTCGTATTGGTGAAGATACTACGATCGAATCCGTTCGTATGTTTGCCAAAACGATAATAAAACTCTATGGGAAGATTTATCTTCGAGCACCAAATGAAGAAGATACAGTGAGGCTGATGGCGATGAATGAGGCGCGAGGTTGGCCGGGCATGCTAGGTAGTATAGACTGTATGCATTGGACTTGGAAAAACTGCCCAAAGACATGGCATGAACAGTATTGCGGCACAGGAGGCAATGCAACAATTGTGCTTGAGGCCGTTGCGTCCGAGGATCTATGGATTTGGCATTGCTTCTTTGGTTTGTCGGGCACATTGAATGATATCAATGTGTTGCAAAGTTCTCATCTACTACGTAGGCTAGCTAGTGGTGATGCTCCGGCTTGCGACTTCAATGTTAATGGGCACAAATACACAAACGGGTACTATCTTGCCGACGATATTTATCCAACTTGGACTACATTTGTGAAGACCATCTCAAATCCAAGAGACAACAAGGAAGTTGAATTTGCAAGGGCTCAAGAGGCATGCCGAAAGGATATAGAGAGGGCATTTGGTGTCTTGCAATCTAGCTTTGCCATAGTTCGAGGCCCCGCTCATTTTTGGGACAAGAAAACTCTAAAAAATATCATGACTTGTTGTGTGATTCTTCACAACATGATCATAAAGGATGAAAGGGACTTGGACTTGGAGTTGTCCTATGACAATGTTGGTAGCCGTGTGAAGCCAGCTAGAAACCCCGATCGCATCCAAGCTTTTCTTCAGACTTACCGTGAGATAGAGGATGCGGACGCACACACCAAGCTCCCGCTAGACCTAGTTGAACACGCCTGGAGCGTCATGGGCAGTAGCCATTTAAAAAAATCATTTGAACCATGTTTGATTCAAACAATATTGTTATTCTACAACATCTTGTATTAAATTATTGTTTAATTCGTGTGATTCGAACTTTTATTGTAATAAACTATTGACGAGGATTCATAATGTATTATTGTTGTAATAAGAATATTTATAATTTAGTTCTTATTTATTTATTATTCCATTTTTATGATATCCATGTCTACTTCATGTTTTGCATTTACAGTTTCTGACTGAGGCGCGGCGGAGCAGCACCCGTAAAGTCGACCCTCAAAACATAGTACTATTTTGAGGGTCGGCTTTACGGGTGCTGCTTCGCCGCGGCTCGTTTCGAGCCAAAAAACACGCGTTGCGCGACCTGCAAAACAGTTTTGCGGGTTCGCCTTTTGCGGGCTCTTCTAGAGATGCTCTTAAACAACTGTACTCACGACCTACGCAACTACTATAGTATACCAGATAATTTTGACGTTGATACAGCTACAGGCCTACAGCATCCGGCATTCCGGCCCGGATGTTTGACGCCGTTGCCTGGACACATGTCATGTACGCCCGCCGGACATGTGCCAAAAGAGCTACCCCGGCAGCTCCATGCATGCACATGGCCGCAACCTGCACCAAAAGCTACAAAAATCAATATATGCAGAAATGAATTACAAGCAAATCTTTCTTCACGCCTTCGGCTTCGGCACCGTCCGTTCATTGCGTGGTGATCGTACGCCAAAATTGTTCTCATCACACGTAGTAGTGAGAACATGACCTGAGCCACATATATATAGTCCTTTTTATAATACATTAAGAGTAACTATACCAGTCATCAAACAGCCCTATGTGATTTGCACATTCACCATATATAGGTACTTTATGGATGACAACAAAACTTATACGCACATTTGTAAAATAGAGATGTTGTAAGAATTCGATACTTCTAATAGTTTAATTGAAGCTAGTGCTGATTATTGTTGCTCGAGGATATCCTCTAGAAAATAGCCTTCCATTGAGAAAGACAAGATATGTATTCAAGATCTACAACTTAGTTGTCCTCCTCCAATTGTTAGTTCTAGCACACAAATCACCTGGTACAAAAATTATCTATGCTTTCTATAGTAGAGAAGGATAGATGCATTTGCTTAAAAAACCAATTTCTTATGCAATGGTCTTATCCTACCCTAGGTTAAATGGAAAGATTTTGAAGCTAAAGATTTTTTTTCCACGAGCAGTGTCTTGGCACGAACTTGACATGAGAGGATTCTGTTAAGAGAGATCTGATGGATTGGAATATCACCAAAGAACTAGCCATGGATAGGGCTGCGTGGAAGTTAGCTATCCATGTGCCAGAACCACGACTTGGTTTCGAGATCTTATGGTTTCAACTCTAGCCTACCCCAACTTGTTTGGGAATAAAATGCTTTGTTGTTGTTGTTGTTGAGCAGTGGCTTGGCACGAGGAAACATAGCATTCTTGCTAGGCTAGCCTCACGAGCAGGCAATGAGGAAAGAGATACAAGTAAGATGACCTTAAACGAGCTAACAAACGAACAAGTTCATAATAACATGGGTAAGTCAAAGAGCAGCAGCCCAAGATCAATTAACGATACATCGGTGACAATGGACGAAATGAAGTTGAAGCTATACAATCGCACATTCCTGGGCAAATCATACTCTAAATCACTACAATGGCTACGCCAAACCTCTCGCGTCAAACTTGTGAGACTCAGCTAAGTTTGTTGTTCCTTTCCCTTTTTAGAACGACCATGCTTGTAGAAACAATTCAACTCCTTGTAGTGGTGTGAGAACTAGATCAAGATCATATAATCCCAGCTACAACCAAATCATTGTTGACGATAAATGCATTCGCGCCGTAGGGATAAGAACCACATGTCGCACCAGAGTCAGCCGTATGAGATGCATTCCCGATGCCTTTCACTCATAAAAAATGCCGTATATTTTTTGAGATTGTGACGACAGGATCTCCCTTGCAGTCTTGGAGACGCGGAAACTAGGAAGCTAGGAGGTTATTTTTCCTAGTGTAATGCAACATTTTTCCACTCATACCTAGTAGTTGAGAACATGATGGAAGAACCACATATATATATATAGTCCACGTATGTACTCTTAGAGTTACATGTCCGAGTCAACAACCCATGTGATCCGCAAGGTCCCAAAAATTACTTTATGGAGAAAAAGAAGGTATTTTAAAATGCATTTATTGAATATAGAACTTGTAAGAATTATTCGCGATAGTCTAGGATATCCTTTGGAAAATAGTTGTCCAGCTTTTTTTGTTTTGCAAAACACAGTACAATGCAGACGCTCATATACACGCGCATACACTCACCCCTATGAACGAACACACGCACACCTTACCTCTATGAGCACCTCCGAGAGACTGAGCCGGCAGATTAGGTCTTGAAATTGACGAAGTCACCACAGGCGCCTCGCTGTCGACAGGAACGTCGCCTCCCACTGAAGAATATTCCGCCTAAATGAGAAACACCAGCGTCAAACCTGGGTTTGAATTCTGGTGGGCTGGGGGTACAACCACCATCCTAACCATCTTTCCACAGGCAAGTTCTCGATAGTTGTCCAGCTAGAAGAGCAAATTATGTATTCCAGCCACAGCACAGAACTTCTAACACAAACAATGTTGGTGGTATGTAAATTAGACAATGATAGATGCCTTGTTAACAAGGCACAAATGACTGGCATTCACATAGGCTTCAAATCGATCAGACCTTTTTTGAAACCGAAGGCAAAAGCTTTGCCTTATCCATTTATTAAGTAGAAGGTGCCCGGTTTATTATCGGAAGAAATCGGGTGAATACCATACAACACAACCCCACGGGGCGAAGCCCCCACAACCTCGAGAGCAACTAGATCCAAGCTCCAAACACCACTCCGCAAAGAGTCGGTCAGCCATCCACCCTTGCCGGAGAGAAGAAGCCGTAACTGCTATGGGAGGAGCAGATACGGGACACTCCAACGTAGATGAAAGCGACCAACCCACCAGGGAGCCCGACGACGACCAACACCGTGAGCAACCTTGTCGCCCACACGACACAAAGGTGGATCACTCGCGATGTTGCAGAATTCTCGGAGCCGCCGCCCCGACATCCACCTCTCTGTCACGCCCTGCGCAATCCACCTATACCACCTTCCGGGGCCGCCGCCCCGACATGCCACCGCTCGCACCCGAGCTTTGGGATGTAAATGGACACTTATATGGCGCCGTTTAATCCCATTTAAGTGCAGTTATTGGTCCGACGGTCCACAAAGTTTGTTTTGCCCGGAAAAAGAGCTACGTAACGCGCTAATTAAATGGACAATGCGGCGTCGTTTACGCGTCCATTTCATGGAAAAAAATAGCGCGCTATATCCCCGCTAATAGCACGCTATAGCGTTTTGAAAATTGTCTCGCTAAATAAATCGTGTATAATGTCTCGCTAATAGCACGCTATAGCGCGATATAGCACGCTAATAGCGTATTTTTAGGCTGACACTATTTTGTTATAGCACGCTATTTTTTTCATTTACATCCCTAGTGTAGATATCGGTTGCTTCAACAAAAGCTAATTGCAGTGTTTGTGCCGCATGTAGTCGAGGTTTAGTTCATCCTCATGTGGGATCCCAGTTTGTTGTATAACATAAACTTCTGATGCCTTCCGCTCCTAGATGGCATATAGTGTCCGAGAGTACTACGATGAGATCTCCCCAACATTCTTACTGACGTTTAGCCTGGAAAATTTGGAGGTTATTTTTCCGAGCATACCACGACGTTATTCTACTGAGAACGAGTAGCTGAGAAAATGATATAAACCACATATATATAGTCCTTCCCATGTGATTTGTACAGTCACCATATGCACTTTATGACTAACAACAATACTATATTTATATGGTTACGATACATGATATCGTATTGAAAACATCCGTCCACTGAGAAAAACAAATATGTATTCTAGATGCACAACTTAATCGATCATATATGTGTCCACGGTCCACGGCTGGTACCTATATTACTAGTACTAGTGGATTATTATATATTTGCCTTTCTCACCATTAATTACATGCCACGTCCGAATTTTAGCTTAGATGGCATCTACTATATTACTACTAAGTTCCTCGTTACTTCCTTCTCAATTACCCCATCGAGGGACAAAAGAAACACTGGTTAAAGTGTGTTAAGTAGAATTTTCTAGCAAAAACTTCTCACACCTAGGTCGTAGCGGTGTTCCGAGTAAGCCCAATAAACCAGATCAGAGGGTGTAATTTAATATCATACATATTGCTATAATTTTCGCCGGATTTTGCGTCCACACTATCCGCCTTATTTTCGTGGGACCTAAGCATGTCCATAAGATTTGACAACCATATTCGGTTTAATATTGCGAACAAAATGAGCCTATAGGCGCTGTACTGAATGTAGTCCCCCCTAGTTAGCGTGGCATAGATAATTCCGTCTTGGTAATAAAGTATCGGTGACTGATTGACTGACTGTAACTAGTGCCAGGCTGCCAGTAGCCACATCGTGCTGTGCTTCCGGCTCATCGATCAGTCACCACCAGGCACCACGTACTGGTCGTCAGTCAAGGTGGCAGTAAGTATCACACAGCACACTCGCCACTACATCCCACTGACTGAACTTCAGCTAAACCAGCGTGTGGAGAGTAGGATACGATCAGTGAAGCTACTACTGTTCAGTCAATGTCACAGTAATTACTCCCACGCCACTACATTAATTCCACTCACGGCTGAACTTCAGCAAAACCTGCGTGTGGTGTAGGATACGATCAAGTTCATGTGGCAACCTATGCTTGTGCGGCGCCAAATTGGTAGAACGCCACAAGATCTCCAGCCCAGATGGGGGCACATGAAAAGCGCATGTCGCGTTCATCATCGTGGTGCAAACACGAAGTCGAATTACTGATTAATGGCCGGACGTGTGTTTATCTAGATCACATGAACTAGCTGTGGCGATCTTTGTCAAAATGGTTACAATACAAGTACACTCAGTGCACTCTGAGTAGACCCTACGCTATGCACTCCACAACCGTTAACGAATTCCTGCATCTGCATGCATGCGTGTTGACCAGACTATCCGGAGACGAGGCTGCGGAAGTTCAAGTTTTCTCCCTAAAAGCATGGCGGCGCGTTCACAAAACAGAATGGTAGTATGTGGGCATATACTCTCCACACAGTGAAACAAGAATAAAATTGTTTGGTCTAACGCACTGCACGACCGGAAAAAGGGTCCGCCGTCCGTTCCTCGGGGCCGTGCGCCCGTGCATGTGTTGCCAAGTACTAGTAACAGCAGCACCCAGCACGTGAAGCATCTCTTTGTGCAGCTGCTCGAGCAAGAAAAAAAGGTTCGAATCACGGAAGAGACAGGAAATACCGAGCATCCTTCAACACAGGAAATGATCAATGGGAGACCGGGCTAGGCCGATCCACGCAAGGCCTAAAAGATGGCTACTACTTCGGCCATTGGAAACGGCTCAGTGGGTACCAAGATGTCTGTGTAGCTCGGTTGGTAATGGTAGCCCAGGAGGATTTCACTGTCGGAACGAGACCGGAAGTGAGCGTGGGCGGCGTGTTTCTTGGGCCTACTTTTAGCTATCTAGGCTTTCAAGCCGCGAACACAACTAAAATAGTTTGCTTGAAAATTCATACGAAATCATAAAAAAAAAGTTTCCCTTTGCGAAGAGTGCGCCACAGAGTGCCAACCTATCTATATAGGGTTTACCTACTAGTGTTGGGGAAAGTGCACATCACATCAGTACATGGCACGTGCTTGCGCGCCTGCCAACCGCTCGCTTGTAAGTACTTACTGAATATCTCCTATCGAAATTGCTTTGCATACGATACTTCTTGTCCGATTTCTGTCCGACCCTGCAATCGGTCGGTCCTGCTTAATTATGTGAAGCAAACGAAGGTCCGATGCAATCCGTCGTACAGAAATCGGACGGAAAGTGTCGGACACGTAGCAGCTCTCATCTCCGATTGATACGTATTGGTTGTACGCGCGCGCTATGAACTCACGCGGTTCTAGTTCTAGCATATAATATGTACTACTATAGCTGTGCTTGTGCAATGAAACACATTTTGGAATAAAATTCAGATATGCCGTTTGAGTCACTTCTCTCCGAGCGTCTACAAAGAAGAAACATGTTATAGCAGCCTTGGCTAAATCTCTGGGAAGCTCGACTCCGCTCTGACGACCTAGTTAGCGGGGTACATAATTCCATCTTGGTAATAAGGTATCGGTGACTGTAGCTTGTGCCACACTGCGAGTAGCCACATCGTGGTGTGGTTTCAGCTTATCACCACCAGGTACTGGTCAGTCAAGGTCGTAGTAAGTATGACAAAGCAACACTCTCGCCACTACATCCCACTGACTGAACTTCAGCAAAACCTACTACGTGTGGACAGTAGGATACGATCGTGTTTGTGTGGCAATCTAGGCAAGTGCGGCGCCAAATTAGCTGAACGCCACAAGATCTCCTGCCCAGATGAGAACAGATGAAAAGCGCACGTCGCCTTCGTGATCGTGGTACACACACGAAGTCGAGTTACTGATCAATGGCCGGACATACGTGTGTTGATCTGGCTCACATGAACTCGCCTTGTGCCATGCAATCGTTGTCAAGATGGTTACAGTAGACTAGTAGAGGTATTCAGGGCACTGTGAGTAGAGCCTACGCTACGCACGCGATGAGAATATAGCACGCATGAACAGCCGCAAAGAATTCCTGCATGCGTGTTGACAAGACTATCCGGAGACGAGGCCGCGGAAGTTCAAGTCTTCTCTCTAAAATCATGGCGGCGTGTTCACAAGCAGAATAGTATATGGGCATCTTCCACACCGTGAAACTTGAACAAAACAGTTTGGTCGAAAGCACTACAGACGCCAACGTCAAGCATCTCTTTGTACAGCTGCTGGAGAAAGGAAAAAAGAAGATTCGGACCACGGAAGAGATAAATGACCATCTTTCAACACAGGAAACGATCGCTTGGTGACTGATCCAGCCATGACCTAGAAGGTGCTTCGGCCTTTCCAAAAGGCTCAGTTAGTCCCACGATTCGTGTGTACTTCGGTTGGTAGCCCTAGAATGCTCTGTGGCCGGGCCCATGAGGGGAAAATGTTCGTGGGCGCCCTTTTTAACCGGAATTCTGAAGGATTGGATATATACTACCCACTTAAAAAGTAAAAGGATAAAGTATGTATTTCATCCTCAAATCTCACACATTGGATATTTTTCACCCTGAACTTGAATTTGGTATAGTTTTCACCCTGAGATGTACAAAACCGGACAAATCACACACTAAGGTGGTTTTGGACAATTTGGGCGGTTTTGTTCGGTGATGTGGCGATGACGTGGCGCCAACTGTCAATTGAGAAGATAATAACGCTTTATGATCGTGGGCCCCACTTGTCTATATGGGGATTTTCTTCACTGCCGGAGAGCGCCCCTGGAAGTTCATCCTCGACGCCGATGTCTACGCCGCCAGGCCTCAATACCTCGCCGCCAAGTTCGCCGGAGACGACGAGCGACGGCCAGGAGGGCTGGTACTTCTTCACCACCATTCACGCCAAGAATCGCAGCGGCCAGCGCAAGTCCCGCACGGTGCGATCCGGGGACGACGGCTGCTGGCACTCGGACCGTGATCCAGCCTTACGCAGTGATTGGGGTACCTCCCGACCAGACGGCTGCTGGCACGCGGACAGCGCCAGTTCCGCATGGCCATGGGGTACCTCCCGACCGGAGGTCCAGCAGTATACACAGTGATTGGCTACTGAATCGAGCTCGTATCTTCCCCAATTTCACTATCCATCTATTTTTTCCTTCTTTTCCCAAATTCGTAGTTAGGAATTTGTCAATTCGAATCCATGGATTGGATAGTTTACTAACTTTTTCCCAAATACGTAGTTAGGAATTTGTCAATTCGAATCCATCAATTCGCTAGGTGGAGCCGCCGTCGTCGCCGGCCGCCCCGCCCCGCTAGCCCCGACTGACGCGCAAGGGGAAGGCACCCTGTACCGGATGCTCAAGCGGCTCCTCGATCCCCTGCTCGCCTGCGTGCTCCCCTCACCGAGGACGCCCGCCTCGATCCCCTGCCCGCCTGCGTGCTGCCCTCGCCGAGGACGCCCGCCCCGATCCCCTGCTCGCCTGCTTGTGCGTCTTCCCGCCCGCCATCGCTGGGATGGCTTGTGCTTGGAGCGGAGTGGGTCGTCGGCCCCGTCCCCTGTTCCCCGTTCGTCGGCTCACGACCGGCTCGACTCAAGCTTGTAGCGTACCGCCAATGGCGGCTTTGACATCCATGTCGACGACAGTGCTGACAGCACGCTGTTGTTGTGGTACACCGTCTCTGTGAAAGACGAAATCAAACCAAGTTAAAATCAACATTTGAGCGATAAAGCATTGCATCTTTGTGAAAGAAAATCCTAAAGCACTAAGAGCCATAGAATCGGATTTCAGGGCGCAATTTGTGTAGTGGCGATTACTTTTGAGCTGCCGGAAGTTGTGGTCGAGTTGGGCACGGCTGGCCTCCAGGAGCTCTGAGACGCCGTCGCCGGCGTCGGCCGCCTTGACGAAGTACTCCTCGATGGCGGCGACGATGATCTTCGCTCAGCGGCAGCGATGGATGCGGCGGGCGGCGAGAGACGCGAGAGAGACGCTGACAGGTGGGGTCCACCAGGGGCGTGCCACGTCACCGCCACGTAATCGAACAGTTGGAATCGCAAAACCGCCTCCTTTCGCCCAAAACAGCCCAAATTAGCCCAAAACCGCAAGCAGGGGATGATTTGTCCGGTTTTGTACATCTCAGTGTGAAAACTATATCAAATTCGGGTTCAGGGTGAAAAGTATCCAATGTGTGAGATTTGAGGGTGAAACGTGCATCCAGGTCTTCGTACTTGTCGTAACCCAACTTTATCACCGTACCTAGGAATAGGTTGTTCATGGTCACAGTATCCAGCCTCAGAGGCGCGTCGACGTACACTCCTCAGGCCACGATTGGATTGTAGTTTACTAACCAAAATGACATGATAAATCTACGGAGCAGATCAGGTCCTCCTAAAAATACTGCGTGAGCCGGGTACGAATTTCCGCTCCGTAATCTCCAACGCCAATCCAAGCGGGCCCTCATAGTGTAGCATCGTATTTACCGACGTGTCATGTTGTGGACATCATCAGTCAGCCCTCAACTGTTGGCAGGGACTATTTTCAAACAAAATAAAAATATAAAGGGATAAACAAGAAAGTTGACAAAATATAAGTGAATATGCTCGTTGGCATCTTTTATCTCCTCCCGCATAGTGCCCTGGAGGCTGAGGTCCACTGGTCCCACACCCCGCTGCAACCACGCACTGGGAGTCTGGGATGCAGCCGACCCTCTGCTTCTCCGATCGCCCTCGACATAAGGGATACTACAACTCAGGGAGACATGGCACAGGATCCCGTCTCGCCTCTACCAGAATTGGTTACACCAGTACAGTACACGCGGGCACGTCCACCACCCATGAAACTCGCTTCACCAACCTCCCCGTCTCTAGCGACCACTCTGGCGATACTTACCTCGGGTCTCTCTGATCCTCTATGCGCCAGATCCAAAGGAAACATAGTATCAATGGCGTCATCCCGAGGCAGCAGGGCGTGGCCAAGTATGACATCCACCACGGATAGTACATTACATGGAAGAGGACTGGCTAAATGGGATGTTGTTTGTCGACCAAAAGATCAAGGAGGGCTAGGGATTCATGATCTTTGTATCAAGAACTCAGCCCTTCTAGGAAAGTGGCTTTTCAAGCTGCTAACCGAAGATGGAATTTGGCAAACACTTCTTAAACGTAAATACATCGGCACAAAGGCGGTTTCACAGGTGTATTGGAAACCTGGTGATTCCCACTTTTGGGCCGGCCTAATGGCGACTAAGAAGTATTTCTTTCGCTTTGGTGTATTTAACATTAAGGATGGCTCGGAAATTAGATTCTGGGAGGATAAATGGTTAGGAAACACCACCCTCCGGGAACAATATCCTGCTCTATACAATATTGTCCGACACAAAGGGGATACTATTGCCACTGTTATGCGGTGCTCACCTCCCAATGTGACGTTCAGACGAGATTTATTCGGTCCGAGATTAATATCTTGGAACGCCTTGCTGGCACGGTTGGCCTCAGTCCAACTTACACAAGGTCCCGATGAATTTCGGTGGAATCTATGCGGGAACGGAAAATTCTCAGTAGACTCTATGTATAGGGCGCTTGCGCATTCGGATATTCCAGTCGATGATAATAAAAAATATGGCAAATGAAGATTCCACTTAAGATAAAAGTATTTACGTGGTATCTTCGTAGGGGTGTCATTTTAACTAAGGATAACCTTATCAAACGAAATTGGCATGGAAGTACTAAGTGTGTATTCTGTCCACAACAAGAGACAATTAAACACTTATTCTTCGAGTGTAGTTTCGCACGTTCTATATGGTCATCTATCCAAATAGCGTCTAATCTTTATCCACCCAAGTCGGTGGCCAATGTTTTTTGGCAACTGGCTACATGGGATAGATAAAAAGTTTAGAACAGTTATTAGGGTGGGAGCGATTGCCGTTATATGATCGCTTTGGCTCTGTAGAAATGACAAGGTTTTCAATGATAAAGATGTTTCTCATATGCAGGTACTCTACTGATGTACAGGTATTCTTCGTACGTGGTCCACCTTACAGCGTGTGGGACATTGAGACCTCTTTACGGAGGCGTGTGCACGGCTGGAAGAGGTGGTAAGGGACATTTTTACACAACATGGGTGGCCGCTTGATCGCCGGATTGGACCTCCATAGGCCGTCGAGCTGCCTACGACATAGGCGTCTTATGTTATCTTTGCTGATTGTAATTCGTCTTTTGTTCTGCTACTTTTATTTTATCGTATGGATTGCGGCTGTGTGCATTTTTTATGCAGAGGCCGGGTGTAATATTTAAACATTTGATTAATAAAGCCCTTTATATAAAAATGGAAGAGGCCGCGACAGAGTATCTCCATGAGGCGCCTGACCACCAGTTCAGACCGTACCCCTCTCGAAAAAGCTAACGGAACATCCGGGAAGAGGTCAAGAGGGTTTGGAATAATTCGTTCATTTATCGGAAGAGGGCTCGGAATATGACAACAAACATATGACGAGCAAGAATAATTCATTCATTATTCGCTGCGTTCGGATTACAACAATTTACAACCCGTATGTAAAATTCCCACGCACACAAAAATTTGATCATTTCTTATTGGCACTAGATCCAAGAGTAACTTGAGAACAGTATGCGGTATGCATCAATTAAAACGACAACAAATAGACGAGAGAACCTCAGCTGGCAACAATCTTGGCAGCCATCATCTTATCGATCCATGTGTTGAAGGAGTTCACCGTGTTCCGGAAGCCAATGAACCCACGTACAACCATTTAATACGTATCAATCGGAGATATTCCATGTACTGTACTGATGTGATGTCTGCGCTGTGTCCCAACTTAAAAATCGGCGATTATGCCACCGAGTAGTGTTCTTTTTGGAAGTTGTATTGCTCGGTTAAGATTAAACCTAGGCATGTGGGTACGAGCAACACGTGTGTACGTCTCATGTATACACTACATGTACTTCCCAAATATAATAGTCTCTCCGATCCATATTAGTGGGCATAGATTTGTCTAAATTCATATGTATCAAATCTATGCCCACTAATATGGATCGGAGGTAGTACTAAAATTGTACATGTATTCCTGGGCCACGGTTGTTTGATTAAAAACAAGTGCATGTGACCACGTGGACACATGAGCCAATAAAAAGGAAAGTTGCGAAGTGCCCTCACACTCACAACGCTGGAATTGTACATGTAGGTCGTGAGTTTCGATGTCTTCTCGGTTCTGATTCCGCTAGAGATGATGAACATAGATCGGTCACATCACATCAGGATTGGTTGCTTAGGCTTGGAAGGCATTGGGACTTGCTCAGCTGCATGAATATACTCTGTCCCCACGAAACTGTGCTCCAAACCTTGTTCAGGAAGGTTGATTAGTTGTATAAGACATGATTTGTCCACTGTGTCACTGGTATGCACAAAAGACTAGGATATCATCTCTAGACTATTCGAGGTAGCGAAATATCTCTTGATGTGTTAGCAGTTTTACTTGAGTGATATGGACCCCGAGGAACAATCTGTTGACTACGTAGCTCCTTAAACCGAGGAGGATTATCCAGATCAGTCAGATTAGGAGGATGAATATACTATAATGACGGGAAAGCATAACCTTGAAAATAGTGGTTGTTTCAACATTTTTAGAACTCCTAGTGACCAGTTTATAAATAGCATGAACATTTTTCCGCACCCATGAACATTTTAAAAATTTGTTAATTTTCAAGAAAAAACTTAAAAGTAAAGAAAAAACATAGAAAAAAATAACAAGAAAACAAAATTGAAAAACGGAGATAAAAGGGAAAAGAGCAAATATGCCGGTCCATTGAAGCGCATGGGTGTACGGCGCGAGACTCCCACGCCACAACGGGCGGCGAACCCTTTTTCCTGTTCTACCCGTCAGCGTGCGCAGTGCGTTAGACCAAACAGTTTTGTTCCGGTTTCACCGTGTGGAGTATGCCCATATACCATTCTGTTCTCCGGATAGTCTGGTCAACACGAGTGAGGGCTGTTTTTTTTTTTGCGAAACACTAGCTTTATATATTACTCAACAGGATTACAATTTGTTTGGATTCAATCCCGAAGGAAGTTAGGAATAAAATTAACCCAAATGCATCTTCTCCTAACCTCCGTAGCTTGCTTAGCACATCTGTGGGCTGCTACATTTGCATCTCTCCCCACATGCACTAACCTGAAGCTAGCAAAGCTCTTGCTCATATCTGAAATTTCATGGCATACCGGTGCCAGGTCTGCCCTCTCAAACTGAGCAGAATTTATCAGATTTACCACCACCTGAGCATCAGATTCAACAATGATATTTCGATGCCCCAGATCCACAGCTAGCTTGAGGCCGTCTCGGATCACCAACGCTTCCATTGTCCTGGCCGAGTGGGCATGTTCATACCAAACTGCTTGGCCTCTGATCAAGGAACCCTGATGATCTCTCAGAATGACACCAGTCGATCCCTGCATGTCATGATCGATAAAGTCTGCATCGACATTAACTGTAACCAACCAAACAGCAGGAGGTGTCCACTTAGGATGGTGGGGACTAGTTTTTTCTTGCTGGGCTCCCCTAAGGCCGTAAGATCTTACAATGTATCCAGCGTCCAGCGCACTGATGACGTGAAACACACGTTCGTTGGGAGACCCCAAGAGGAAGGTATGATGTAGTCAGCAGCAAGTTTTCCCTCAGAAAGAAACCAAGGTTATCGAACCAGTAGGAGCAGCAACTCTTCAGAAGGTTGTCAACGGCGCCAGAAAAATAGTGTTGTTGATGGGAGTCTGGACTGTTGACGTGGAATCTGCACACAACACAATCAAACTAGTTTGCCCCAACGAAACAGTGAGGTTGTCAATCTCACTGGCTTGCTGAAAACAAAGAATTAAACGTATGGTGTGGAAAATGAGTATTAAATTGCAGAGAATGAAAAAGGAACAGTTTGCAGTTTGTGGTTGTTTAATCAGTGTAAAAGAATGGACCGGGGTCCACAGTTCACTAGTGGTGTCTCTCCATAAAAGATAACTAACATGTTGGGTGAACAAATTACAGCTGGCAATTGACGAATAGTGAGCGCATGACAATGCATATACATGACATGTTGACTACTATGATATTTAATTGGGCATTACGACATAATACATAGATCGTTATCCAACAGCATCTATGACTATAATCCACCGCCGGGTTGTCATCCGAGTTCCCCATTGGTATTAAGTTGCAAGCAACGGATAATTGCATTAAGTAAAGTGCGTAATGTAAACAAACACATATGTCCGTGGACATAGCATCGTTAGGTTATCCCTAGTGGCAACAGCACATCCACAACCTTAGAACTTTCTGTCACTGTCCCAGGTTAAACGGAGACATGAACCCACTATCTAGCATAAATACTCTCTCTTGGAGTTACAAGCATCTACTTGGCCAAAGCATCTACGAGTAACGGAAAGCATGCAAGATCTTAAATAACATATAAGATAGATTGATAATCAACTTGACATAATATTCAATATTCATCGGATCCCAGCAAACACAACATGTAGCATTACAATAATATGATCTTGATCATGTAGGGCAGCTCACAAGATCTAAACATGATGGCACAAAGTGGAGAGACAACCATCTAGCTACTGCTATGGACCCGTAGTCCAAGGATGAACTACTCACGCATCACTCCGGAGGCAGGCATGGCGATGTAGAAGCCTCCGGTGACGATTCCCCTCTCCGGCAGGGTGCCGGAAGAGGTTCTGAACCCTCCCGAGATAGGGTTGACGACGGCGGCGTCTCTGGAACTTTTCGTGGATATTTGCTCAGGCACTTAGGGTTTTCGCGTCGGGGGAATAAGTAGGCGAAAGGGCGGCGGCTGGGACCCCCGAGGGGCCCACACCATCCCAGGGCGCGGAAGAGGGGGGAACCGCGCCCTCCTGGCGTGTGGGGCCCTGGTGGCCCTCCTCTGCTGCTCCTTCGCTCGTCAGGCGTGTTCTGGAAAAATAGGCACCCCCGTGTAGTTTCGTCCAATTCCGAGAATATTTCCAGACTAGCTTTTCTGGAATACAAAAACAGCAGAAAACAGGAACTGGCACTTCGGCATCTTGTTAATAGGTTAGTCCCAAAAAATGTATAAAAGTGATATAAAGTAGATGCAAAACATGTAGCAATTGGTATAAAACAAGCACGGAACATCAAAAATTATAGATACGTTTGAGACGTATCACGCACCGAAACATCCACTATCCTACAATGTTCTCCATGTCTCCGGTTATTGTGCTCCGTCCAGATAGCCCAGCTGCCACATAAAATAACAGCAGCTTCTCTTTCTGAACCCATCTTTCATGCAACTAAGTCAATCGGCCAAAAATCAGACCGAATTTCAGGGATTTTGACTGCAGTTAACTTGTAAACCTCCTTCCAGAACATATGTGCCCATTTGTAGCTGAATAAAGCATGGTCTATAGTTTCGTCTCGACCACAATCCTCACAGTTTGAAATTTCTCCACATGCCTCTCCTTCAGAACAGCTGACAGGGAACAAACTTTTAATAACCCTCCACCAGAAGTTACGAACCTTGGGTGGGACTTTCAGACCCCACAACTTCTTCCAGCTCTCTCCTGCCCCACTAGATGATGTAATGGAAGACGCAGCTAGTCTCCTTTGCTGGCTCAGAACTTTGTAGGTGGACCTAACAGAAAAGTTCCCAAATTTCTCGAGCTTCCATGCCCAGACATCCTCTACACTACTACCAATTGGTATTCTGCAGATAGATTGGACATCAGCCGGTTCAAATTTTCTGTTAGCTTTTGTATATTCCAGCAACCATTCACATGATCAATGAGCTCCTCAACCTTCACAATTTCAGACTCCGGCAACTGCACTAATGGTTTTGAGCTTACATTATCAGCGATGCACAGATCGTTCCATGCATTAATAGATAACCCATCACCAACTCGCTTGATAAGACCGAGTTGAAGAGCATCCCTTCCATGCAGAATTGCACGCCAAATATGTGAGGCCCCTCTCTTCCTTCCGGCCTCCATTAAATCTCGGTCATGAAAATATTTACCTTTAAGAACCCGCGCACAGAGCGAGTTGGGATTAGTGTTCAGCCGCCATCCGTGTTTTGCAAGCATGGCTTGATTGAAAAGATAATAATCACGAAAGCCCATGCCTCCATCTCCTTTAGGGATAGCAATATCTTCCCATTTTTTCCAGTGCATCTTCCTCTTCTTCTCATCACCACCCCACCAAAATCTTGCCACCACACCTGTGAGTTTCTTACAAAATTTCTTTGACAATTTGAAGCAACTCATGGAATAAGTAGGTATAGCCTGACAAATAGCCTTTATGAAGGTCTCTCTCCCAGCACTGCTTAGCATCCTAGGTATCCCACCATTAAGCAATTTCTTTATTTTTCTTAAGATATGTTTGAATTCTGCATCAGTGGACCGACCAACCGAAGTTGGTAAACCTAAATATTTTTCCACCAAGGCCTCGGTTGCAATACCCGATCTTGTGTGGACCTCATCTTTCATAACTTGAGTGCAGTTCTTGCTAAAAAATCACAGCAGACTTGGATAAGTTAATAAGTTGTCTGGAGCCTTGTCTATATAGCTCCAATATCTGCTGTAATCTATCTGCCCCTTCCGACGAAGCTTGAGTGAATATGATGCAATCGTCAGCGAAGAGAAGGTGTGAGACCCAGGGAGCATGGATCCCCACTCGGACACCTCTAGACAGGAATAGAGGGCCCTTAAACTTCAGCATGCTGCTAAATCCCTCGCCACAAAGGAGAAACAGGTACGGCGAGATGGGATCGCCCAGCCTAATACCCCTTGACGGTTTAAATTCTTCAGAAAAAACTCCGTTAACTCGGACAGAGAAAGAAACCGACTCCACACATCTCATGATTGTATTTATCCAGGCCTCAGCGAAGCCCAATTTCTCCATAACTGCCCGCAAGTACGACCACTCCACGCGATCATATGCCTTTGCCATATCAAGTTTCATAGCACAAGCACCTGCCATCCCTTTCTTCTTCTTCAAATAGTGTATGCACTCAAAAGTTGTGACAGCATTATCAGTTATCAGTCTTCCAGGGATGAATGCGCTCTGCTCTTTCAAAATTACTTCTTCAAGAATTGGTCGAAGACGGAGAGCTAAAACCTTCGACACAATCTTATAGAGCACATTGCACAGGGCAATCGGTCTGTATTGAGACAGTTCCTGCGGCGACTTAATCTTTGGTATTAACACCAGAACCGTGCTATTCACCACCTCAGGCATCTCCTACCAGCCATGAACTCTTTAACTGCAGAACAAATTCTGTCCTTCAATAAACTCCAATGCTTCACAAAGAATCCAGCCGTGAAGCCATCCGACCTGGTGATTTGTGCGGGTGCATCATAAAAAGGGCTTGTTCAATTTCCGCATCTGACACCGGAGCACATAATCTAACATTCATCTCGTCGGTGACCTTTCGAGGCACCCAGTCTGTCACAAGCTCAGGTTGAGTATCATCTTGCGCCGCAAACAGATTCTTATAGAAATCTATCGCCATCTTCTCCATACCCTCTTGCGTTGTAAGTTGTAACAATAGTGCCATCTGCTCTCCTCAAAGACTTAATTTTATTTGTTCGATGTCGTTCTCTTGCCTTGTCGTTCTCTTGCCTTCGCATGAAAGTACGCCGTATTGCGGTCTCCCTCAGCGAGCCAAAGTGCTCGCGATCGCTGTCGTGCCATGGCTTCTTCCCGCGATAGGAGTTCAGAAATTCTCGCCATCAAGCTTTTTTCAGTACGAGACGGGCATGTACCCAAGGAGTCAGCCTGTACCTTCTCCAGCTTCTTACGCAGATTTTCCAGCTTCATATCTAAACGGCTTGACAGCGTGATCAGCATTTAACCAATCAGATCACCGGAGCGATATTAGCAGCGCACAGTGATCTGACTCCGTGGTTTGCACATGCGAAACTGTGGTATTATCAAAAAAATCCTGGAATCTGATATCCCCCAGAGCTCGATCCAGGCGTACTTTAATGTTACTAGTTGAATGCCGTGCGTTGCCACGGTCTAAAAGTTTTTTTTTAGCACCAAATGTCAATACAATGCAATTAAAAATTCGTGTGCATAAGAAATAGATAAATGGTATTTCCGAGAAAAATAATTTTGAGAATTGTTCGATCAAAACTTGAGTTCAACATCATATAAATGAATAAACAGGAAAGCTCAACTAATTACATTTTCTATAGCCAATGAATATTTGGAATGTAATGCGCGATTTTTTGTGACGGTGGCATTCGTATTAATCAATGTTATATTTGAGATTTTTAAGATGTCCAACTAAACTGTGATGGTGTAGCCTTGTACCTTTCAATGTTGATTTTAAAACATGCATCAAGATGGCATGACAAATCTAAAACCTTATGGCGCATATACCTTTTGCACATAACTATAGAATAGCATCTGTAGGCTCGATTTTGTTTACTAACTATCAAGCACAATAAGAACTATATCACAAATTGACGTCTTTCCTTTTTATGATCCAGTAGTGCCTCACCAACATCCCAATGGTATCTGAAGGTGTGGATGATGGCCGGTGAGATCCGGGCTCCGTGATCGGAGCCGACGATGGTGCCGCCCGCGGGCGTCGTTTCCTTGTTGAAGGCGTCGTTGCTGTGATTCTCCTACCTCCCGCTCGGTTGTTCCATGGGGAAACCCAAATCTGGTGCTACCGGATCGGACGATGGCGGCACTTTCAGTGTCGCTTTTCCCTCTTGAGGGCATCGTTTTGGAACACGTGTTGCCTGGAGTGGTCTATCGGTGGAGTGGAGCTTCACCGACCATGACGAAGACGGCTGGTCTTGGCGGCGTGGTGCAGCGGAGACTCGACGATGGTCCTGTTTGGTGGACTTGCACAGGGTGGGGGCGTTGCCTGGTGTCATGGTGGAATCGGCGGCAGGACTGGCGAGAGTCTTTGCTCCGATCGACATGCTGAAGTTGGGTTCGAGGAAGAGGATGGAGGCGATTGCCGGAGCGTGTGCACAAGGCGCTATCTCTGAGTTTGCCAAGGAGACGGCGACGGTTGTGGCCGGGGAACAAGGCCCCGTTCACCCTGTCGTTTTGTGCTAGTTGTGGTGTTTCACCGTTGGTGGGTTCAGCTTGTATTCGTTCGTTGTAAGGCTTTTGCCAGCTATGTTGAATAAAATTAATAAAGCGGCCGTATGCATCATTTTGATGCAGAGTCTGGGGTGACCCTTTTCAAAAAAAAAACATCCCAATGGTGGCTCGCCGATGTGGCGGCAGGGAGCGCGGGCTTTGGTTATGACAGCCACTTACAAAAGGAGAAACCATGTAATAAACCAAATTAACACTCTCAAATGACAATCGCACATCCCTTATGTTTGTCATCATGGACTTCCTTTTGTTGCCTGTGAAATGCTTGTATATGCTGTAGGTTCAAGCGGATTGGCTGTGCCGGCCGATGTATCTCACTTCCCTGAATTTTGTATTACAGATGAAGTATCGAGAAATTACAATAATGGTAGATGAATGTGTAACTGTATATCGCAGAAAAATATATGTGCAATTGTATCTCAACTTACATTGACTATTGGTAACAGAAATTTATAACTCCCTATTACTGAAGAAATTTATACTACAACCTCCGATCCATATTAATGGCCTCAATTTTATCTAGATACGATATATCTAGTTAAGTGTTTAGATTAGATACATCCGTATCTAGACAATGTTAAGACCATTAATATGGATCGGAGGGAGTACAAAATTTCGGCCAGCAGGAATGGTCATGTACTCATGTCCGACGGTCGTGTCCACCATAGCAGCACGCTCTGGACAGTGGGACCCACGGCACCATAGCAGCTCCGAAAACCTGCCAACCCCCCGAATCATCAATGGCGGGCTCTTCTTCCTCCCCAATCCCAAACCCAAACCCCAAACCCTGACCCCCGCACGCAAAATCCCCTCCAATCCCACCCCATCGCCCTCGACGCAGATGGCGCCGCCTTCGGTGCCGAAGAAGCGCAAAGTGCATCTCCCGGAGAACGAGGCGGTCGCGGGCCAGATCCTCGAGAAGCGCCGCTCGATGATGGCGGAGCAGCCGGGCGGCCTCTTGGAGCACGAGGAGATCGCGCTCTCCGCCGCCTACCGCGGAGTCTGCGCCGCCAAGGATCCCTTCCGTACCCCCGAGGACCTGTCCCGCATCAAGTACGCGTTTCTCCGCCTCTCAACTGTCTCTGCGGATGAGAGTTCGCAACGAGGCTAGGTTTCGGTCGATTCTGGGTCGTGTGCTTTGGTTTGGGCGGCAATGTCGCACTTCAGTGCCGTAATCAGACGCAAATCAGTGTGAGGCGAATGGATTGGTTTGTGGTTTGAAGGTGACGGTTTGGGCGCCTTAATTCAGGGACCTGGATTTGCTTGGCGGATGCTATGTGCCTTAGGGGATTTCAGTTGCGCCGAGTTGATCTGTGAGCATGCATTCGGTTTGCACGAGTTTCTAGTTGTTCATTTTATCTACTGCAAACCGTTGATTTGCTGCAGGTGTATGCCGAAATCGATTTTAGATCATTACAATTTTATCATCTGTGGTGAATTGTATCCTGTATTCAAACCACTTTAAGATTCCATTAGACTTAAAATTTGCTTGTATGTAGATAACTAGGGAAGACTCCTTTCCACGGTTTAGCCTAGATTTGTCTCCTCCAGAAAGTAGTACACCAGGAGAAACGGGTAATAGTTTCTATGATCGCACACGTAACCTCTGAAATCTGTTCTTCCTGTTTTACAGTCAGGCCGACGTGTCTTCTTCCTCTTCAGTTCTGTCAACTGTGAATTTAATGAAAAACATGCTTATTCTGTTGGATCTTAAACAGTATTGTCATTTTATACAGGGAAGAAAAGAAAACGAACAAAACCTTATGTGCCACGGATTAATTCAGCTGCTTACGCAATAGTAATCACTCTCTACAGGTATGATTGTCTTGGAGTCTTTTTACCTGAATTTGTTATTCACACGACAAAACTAGTACAACCTTAGGACAAAGAACAACACTTTTAATCAGAGGAAGTAGGTAGAGACACCTGAATTTGCAAGAGGGGACATTGACAGTTGATTTTCCCCCTAGGGAAATGATGAGAGGGAAGGAGTTTATGATGAAACAGGAGCTTATTGATGCCGCTGAAGCCAGTGGTCTGTCAGAACAGGCAATAGGGTATAGTTCCAGTGATTCTGTATATCGCACGGTTGCTGATTTCAGCTGGTATTTTTAGTGCATCACTAAGTATGTCCGTTGTATTATGGGCAGCCCAAACAACTATAAAGCAAAACAGTTGGATTCCTTGAAGGACAGGTACACTGGATGGAGCTGCATGAAGACTCTCAGATCTCATGAGCTGGTTATAGTGTGGAGTAACCCTGCAAAGTAATGTACCAGGCTCATCTCTTTATCATGACCTTCCTGTTTTTTATTGAAAAAAATAGATATTTTAGAGGGATTATGTGTATACATGTATTAGACCCCTTAAGTATTACTACTTCTATCACAGGCTATTGATTTGTTATGTACTATTGCAGCACCACTAAGTATTAATTGTCAATTTTTGTTTAGCCAGAACTGGTAATATGAAAAATTAATGTACTCAAGGATTGGGAATACAAGAGCTATAAAATAGTGCATGAACTTGACTCCTCTCATCAGAGGGTTCATAGGGTTCTCATGTATTTAAGTATAATCGTGTTTGGACTAGTTTATCTGATTTATGTTTCGCTACACTCACAAAATACAAAACCCATTCACCTGTTTGGCTTTTAGAGTGGATGAACTGGATCCCAAATAGTGGACAAACCTTTAGGTAATATAATTCTCTCGAATCTCTTGAGAAAATTAAGAAAATATATCTTTAAAGACACTGCTGTGCTGCGGTGTATCATTGATACTCTATTGATGGAATAGAATCAGGCTTGTCCAAATCCGTAGCTCCTTTAAACTCATTGGTTCACAATATGAACCAGCAACACGTGTATAACAATTTTGCACAGTTGGCTCTTAGGGTACATAAATCGGATCCTGCTTTCAGTATTTTGGTTCTACGGTTATCGCCTTATCTTTTATGTCCATCCTGAGTGTAATAATTAGTTTACTCTGTTCAATTTGCATTATTTTCCAAGCATACACCTTCTGCTGAGATGCCAAGCATAGCTTGAGGCTTACTTTATTAATATGGTGTAGGTATAAGCTAACAGAAAAAGGAAAAGAGACTGCTTGCAATTGTCTTGCACGTTCTGGATTAGACGACCCTGCAGGTCCTTCGACTCATCATTCTAAAGAAGTTGTTCTCAGCGATTCAGATTCTGATGAACCATATGAAGGTAGCAATCCTCTGATAAGTTTCATGGGTCAAAATAACCTATTATTGTGCCCCTGCAACACTGTAATTAGATCTGGTTACTCAATTGCAGGTTATGAAAATTTTGCTGAAAGGAGTGGACCTCCAAAATCCAAAGCAGGCAGTTCCAGTTCCTTTGATATCAGTATGCTTTCTTTGCAGATTATAATATGTTAATATACTCAATGAGCAAAGTATTACTCTCTTCTGGTCTATTCAGTTATAAACTTATAACTACTTTTTTTTTTAGGAACGGAGCCTGCTACTAATTCTCCTCTTTCATCTCGAGGAATGCTTGGAGAGCAGTCACTTGGTGCAATGGTACACTTAACTTCCTTTACTGTATTCTTTTCCTTTTCAAAATGGAACATAACACAATTTTTCCCACCACCAGGGTTCTGCTGAAAAATCTCTACTAGCTATGCCACCTCGTAATTCCAATGAAAAATTTCTGCAAGCTTACGAAGTGGTTCTGGTATTGGATAATCGAGAAACTCTCGGGTTTGTATGGTAGTATCTTATGAGTTATTGTATATCTTACTTGTGTCTCGTCTTTAAGTGGGATCCTGTTAAGTCTGTCTTGCAAAGTAAATGTTATGTCCCTTTTGCTGCACCTTCTCCAAAGTTTAATTTATCAATATGATATAAGAAGTTCTCCAGTGATTTGCAAGGGCATTCTATTCTTCACATTTAATAATTGTTTCGTTAACATAAGATAGATAATGGTTTTCATATACTTGCCCAGTTTCTGTAGAAGTTGTAATTTCACACACTAATTTGATCATCCATCTATGCATCAGAATTCAGTTCTCTCATGAACGCTGCCATTCTGTGCAGGCCCCATTCGAGCAGAAAATTTCCTGATAACATACGCTCCCAGTTTCATATACCTGTAGAGGTTAGTTGGATTCAGAGTTATGTGAACTCTTTGTTTTGACCTGCTCTCCCTTTACATGCTTCTTCTACCTAGTTCACTAGTGCTTGTATTTTTTCTTCGGGTAACCAAAATACACTGCTAAGTATCATTCATATGCATCAACACGGCTCTAAATTAAATGCCCTGAACTGGTGGTCTGATATGTTTGGTAGCCATCCCATTCTCTGGATGCTTGCTGGCTGCACTATTTGCTTGCTTGTGCATAAAATGATCTACTCCCTCCGATCCGTAATTACTGTCGCAACCTGTGTAGAAATTTGTATGCTCCCAGTATTCATTCCCCGACAATTATATCGGATTGGAGGTAGTAGCAAAGATGCTTTGCGTAGATTAAGCTGTCTGTGTAAAATGTGCCAAAGAAAATTCTGCTGATCCTTCTGTGTTGAACCATGTCATCCAGATGAAACGCTTGCCTGTTGGAGATGCTATTTGGATTGCTCGCCATAAAGTACTTAAAACAGAGTATGTTCTTGATTTCATTGTTGAAAGGAAAAATGTGGATGATTTAGTTGGCTCAATCATAAACAACAGATACAAAGATCAAAAACTAAGGATGCAGGTACCCATCTGAACTGGCTTTGACTTCTGTTATTAGTATTATATGCTTTCAGTTTCTCACTGATAGTGCTAAGAAATTCTTATTTGAAGACATAAGCTTGAGCCTGTCGATTGTGGATCTCTTACCAAACAAACTGTTTTTCTTGTCCATATATTTGGATTTGATTGGGTTACAAAGTTACTTTGTAGTTTTTGTATTATTTTAGCGATGTGATACTTCCATTTGTTCTACCCTTCGCAGAAATGTGGTCTAAGGAAGCTAATATATCTTGTTGAAGGTAATCCAACGACTGGGGATGCACCAGAGAGCGTTAAAACAGCGTATGTGCACTGCTCATGAAACCAGGGTGATCATGTTATCCCTGAATAGTAGTACCTTTTCTCGTTGTTTGACATTAATATATATTGTTCCTTAGGTCCAGGAGTTCTGTCATATGCCCTTTTAACTGCTCGATGCGCTTTTATTTCAGCTGCTTCACAACTGAGATTCACGAAGGATTTAATGTCCAGAGAACCACTGGGTATGCTGATACTGAAAGGAGATATGGCCGCCTCACAAGCTCGATAATTGATTACTACAGCACAAACTTCTCTGCTGGTGCTGATACTTCTCAGCTTTGCATGACCTACGATGAGTTTGTGAGAAGGTGTTCTGACCTTGCTAAGGTCACTGTGAGCAATATATTCACCCTTCAACTTATGCAGGTATAGCAGGGCAACAACAGCCGCCTTCGCCAAAGCTAGACACTTACTCATTCTGTGACAATAGTCTGCTCATCAATTTTGCATGCAAAGCAGGTGCCACAAGCGACACAAGAAGCCGTTCTTGCTGTTACAAGTCTGTACCCAACTCTTCGCTCGCTTGCTCAGGCATACTCCATGCTTGTGAGTCCTCTTCCTCTTTCAACTTATGCAATGCTATTTTTCATTTACAACACTCAAATCATACCCAAAAGTCAGGACACGTGTGAGCAATCGTTATGTCTCAGAAAATACCTCGACATCTATGTGGACTAAAAGTTTATTCTTGTTGTGTTGAAGGATGGCGATAGGCGTGCCCAAGAGGAGATGCTGATGAACAAGTGCAACTTGGTTAAAGCAGGTGCTAGCAAAGCCATTTTCAAGTTTGTCTGGGCTGAAGTATGAGCTCCCTTCCTACCCAGTTCCTTCCTAACGGCTTAACCGGTCCTATGGTCATCGTCGATGATTTTGGGCCATCAACACAGGACTTTCATATTCGGAAGGAAAAAACAAGAGGGTTCATGTTTGTGTGCCTCGCGCCTTAGGAAAACAGAAAGTATCAGACCATGTAACCGCTTAAACGAAGTGTCTTATCATAGGCTAGCCTCCCACTAGTATTAACCCTACGCTGTAATTCCATGCTGGACAATATGGAATCATCTTGTATTGTAGGTGCACTACTGCTTCACATGTATTATCAGCTCTTAGCTTAGTTGTTTGGATAGTTTGTTTGTCTCGCGTTGTCTCAATCTTGTTTGCACGGGTGTCGACAAGACACGAGGTGTACACTAATGGTCAAAGGGCGTCCGTGGTGAGCGCCAATGGTCGTGTCCATGTGCTGAAACCTGAAAGTTTAGTCAGAGATAACCTCAGGATATTGAAACCAATCACGAATTTGTCAGATCTCCACAAATTATGAGTGGTGCTTTTCTCCTTGCGTGGCTGTGCTTCTCTAATTGGAGGAGCTACCTGCTGCTTTGAGGAGAGAAGGGGGGTGCTGCTAGACGGTTACGGGGAAGAGAGTTGACTGGAGGGTGGTAAAAGTTTTGCGATTCAGGACGGAAACCGGTGTATTTGCGTGTAAGTAGAGGTGTAATCCCACGCAGCATTCTATTACATCCAAACTGAACCAAACACGTCTATAGTATTTTTTTTCCTTCTTATAACGGCACAAAAACTGCAAGCCAAACATGTTTATCAATGGAATGAATATGCAAAAATAACTGCTTGACACACACAAGGAGCAAGTTTCACTTCAAAAACTGTGTATATAGCATAAAACTACTCTAGTGGCTCGTGCAAACCGTCGTGGAAACGCCATATACACCATCGCTGGCAAAAAACGGCTCCCAGCGGAACGTGTATACCATCGTGCATCGTTTCCACGTCCACCCACGATGGTACTTCTCGTGTATACTTCCACGACGCATCCACGCACGTGCCTGGTCGAGGCTGCGCTGGGGCCGAACTTGGAGCTTGGGGGCGCCCGCATCAGACGGAATCAAGCACAAATAAACTTTGATTTGAAAAGTTGTGTACTCGAAATATGTGCGTATTGATGAATTGGTTCCATTCCCATACTTGGTTTCAAGTTTCATCGATCATAACTTGCCAATTTCAAACGATGTTCAGAACTTTTTTGGACGAATTTTGTCAATTCGTCACACTCGGTTGAAGTTTTGAAAAATCCTTTGACGAGCATGTTCATCTCGATGTTTCTCACAACTTTCGTGTTGAAACATTTCCATTTCAGTAGACGTATACAGATACATCTAATTTGATACTTCCCTCCATTTTGTAGATGAAATATTATTAAAATGTAAGAGAGAGAATATAGACGTCCTGATTTACACGTTCCACTGAAAAACTAGGAGGTGTAAAATTGAACAAAGTGTATATGGAGGTGTATATGGAGATATACACGTCCAAATTTACACCATCCACTAGCGATGCTCTTATAGACTAAATCACAAAAAACTACCACTTTTTCCCGAATCGCAAAAAACTACCACTTTTGGTTCGTTGCTAGCAAATCACACCAAATCGCGTTTGAGAGCGAATTGAAGCTCAAACTGACATGGCGGGCCCACATGTAAGTGATGATGTGGCAACCAACAAACTGTGACCCACTTGTCAGCCAATAAAAAATTAATATGTCCAATTTAGGAATTATCACAAAGGCTATTTGGATGGATCGAGCGCTCAGGCTAGCCACAGGGACACGTACGCACTATCGTCCCAACGAACCAATCCAACTTACCGTTCTCCCCAAATCACGCCGCCCCAGGCCAGAGCTTTGGTCGGTCGAAGGGCCGGCCGTCGGCGTGCTCCGCCCCGCCTCCATCTCCGGACGCCACAGCTCTCCACCCTGCCCCCATCCCGGCGGCCACCGCGCTTCGCCAATCCCCCATCTCCGGCCGCCACGCCCTCCGGCCCATGGACGCCGTTCGCTGGCCTCGCCTACGCCGTTGCTGCCTACGAGGTTCATGCCGCCGCGGCCATGTCCCGCGCCAGCGGCAGGAAACTGGTACGCCGTGCTCAGCGTCGACGCCCGCACCTCGCAGCCGATGTCGGCGTCACACACGAGGACATCAAGTGCTAGTACAGGCGCCTCTGCCTCCAGGCGCAACCCCGACCGCAGGCGCTCTCGGCCCGCCACCCGGCCGCTCCTGCAGACGAACCTACTAGACAGGGTCTCGGAGCACGGCATGGAGCACGCCGGCAGCGGCATGAACTGGGCGCGCTCGAGGACCAGCAGCTCGGCGAGCGCGGCACGCGGACGGCGGCGCGCACGTGTGGAGGGGAGGCGATACACGACGGCGGCCGAGGCGCGCGGCGGCGGGCGGTGCGCCCTGGAGCTTGTTCAGGAAAGCGTGGACGAGGGCACGCCGTGCGGCCGCGGGCGGCGGGGACGTGAGGCGCCCCGTCCGTAGCTTGTCCCCACCGGATTTTTTTATATTTTTATTGAGCTAAAAAGTCAACATTGCCACGTAAGTTCTTACATGTGGGCCCTCCATGTCAGTTTGAGCGTCAATTCGGTCTCAAACACGATTTGGTGTGATTTGCTAGCGGCGAACCAAAAGTGGTTGTTTTTTACGATTCGGGGCAAAAGTGGTATTTTTTGTGATTTAGTTGTCTAGTGGTAGTTTTATGCTATATACTCTAAAAAACTCAAGTCGCTGTAATCACGCACACCTCACTTGAACTCGAACTCCTCGACCAAATTGATTGGTAACCAGGGAATATTCTTCAACTAAAAGGATTTACTCGAGCGGTGGTACCGACCCCATGCTCATGATCTCCTCGTAGGAGGCGTAAATCCGGTGGTAGTAGCCGAGAAATGTTGTGGACCCCATAATACAGAGCCACAACACGGTAACTCCGACAATCTCGCCCATAAGAAGATATGAGCCGATGAAAAGATAGAAGACACATGTGAAATAGATCAAGTTGACTAGTAGTCTGCGCTGGTCATCACGGGCGACGGCAGCCACCGAATCAGCACTAAGGGGGTCGTGCATGATCTCCTTCTGCTCCTCCATCTTGTTAGGCTGAGAGTAAGGCGACGGAAGGGCTGTTGAAATCGATCACGTCTTGCATGCATATATACACAGTCCTGAGGCTAACCGAGAATTTCGAAATCTACACGGACACAGACTCTACCACACGAAGCATTGATTGGTAACCAGGGAATATTCTTCAACTAAAAGGATTTACTCGAGCGGTGGTACCAACCCCATGCTCATGATCTCCTCGTAGGAGGCGTAAATCCGGTGGTAGTAGCCGAGAAATGTTGTGGACCCCATAATACAGAGCCACAACACGGTAACTCCGACAATCTCGCCCATAAGAAGATATGAGCCGACGAAAAGATAGAAGACACATGTGAAATAGATCAAGTTGACTAGTAGTCTGCGCTGGTCATCACGGGCGACGGCGGCCACCGAATCAGCACTAAGGGGGTCGTGCATGATCTCCTTCTGCTCCTCCATCTTGTTAGGCTGAGAGTAAGGCGACGGAAGGGCTGTTGAAATCGATCACGTCTTGCATGCATATATACACAGTCCTGAGGCTAACCGAGAATTTCAAAATCTACACGGACACAGACTCTACCACACGAAGCATACTATACTAGCCTATACTAGTCGGACTCCAATTTAGGTGCAAAAAAAAAAATAGTCGGACTCCAATTTTTCTTTTCTTTTTTGGAAAGTCGGACTCCCCTGACGATGCAGTCTTTGTTTGGCACCGACTACCTAGATGGGCCTGGGCCTATCTCGGTTAACAAATCAAGCCCGGAGCTCATTACGGTTCGTTGGTCTTGGCAAACTGGGCCCGAACGAGTTAGAACTCAAAGTAAACGCACGAACTAGGAACCGAGGAGCTGTCAATTCGTATTCCATACCTTTTTTTCCTGTCAAGGCCACGACTTCGTCTGCGATTTTGTTTTCACCTATGGCATCAGCGCCCCTTGGCCTTGGGACCACGGTAGACACTGCCCTGTGGACCCATGGTACCGCAACCCCTCATCTCATTCGACGTTCCGAAATTCCGAGAGTCCTCGTGATGGTAGCACAAGCAGGAATTACCACCGAGAGAGAGGCGTAGCCGCCGGCGAGGCGATGCGTCCAGAGGGACACGGGGAACGCCGACCGCCCCAAAAGCGTGCTCCAACGACGACACGGTGCTTTTTTCTTCGCTCCTCTCTCATTTCTCAAGTCCCGCCGGTTCCTATCAGTATTGTTTGGCCGGCTTCTTCTTCCATGCGTCGCAGCAACCTCGAGTGGAGTACCAAGCGAACCCCCCATTAGGTGTCGATTTCCATTACTTTTGACATAACGGAAATACATGAGTATCAGTGTTTAGATCGCAATATTTTACATGGCACCGAGCCCATATTCCACCCCCAACGTTTTGCATCCAAAAACCGACCAAACCTGACCACCGCGACTAAAGCATACTCCAAAAACACCAGGAACGAGCTAACGACCTACAAAGGACCAAATTTATCACCGCGCGCAAGCCTATTTTACACACATTACTCCCCAGCTCCCAGCTTTTCAAACACTCTTATGTTTTTTTTCTCGCTTGTTCCTGAGTTTCGCCTCCATCATCATCTTCCTTCCCATCAAGATCTTCGCGTCCAGTACCACCATCATCCATCCCAGGCGCATCCATAATCCTGAGAAGAGCACCACCACCTCTTGGCCTCATTGTAGATGCCATGGCCAGCCCTAGGAGCGCGTCAGCCCCTGTTATCATCACATGTCTCTCCTGCTCGCCGAACAACCCTGCCCAAAATTTCAAAAACACACAAGCATAAGTAACCATGTCAATAGGTGAATTAATAAGCTTCTTATCGAAGCAAGCTCTATTCCTAAGTCTCCAGATGGCCCAACAGATCACCGCCACCCCTGCAATCTGGACATTTCTGCTGACATTAGTATGTCTCGGCAACCACCAGAAAACCTGAGAAAAGGAACCAGGCCTGTCTCTCGCTCCCACTACTCTGGCAACTATACTCCAAACAAACTTCACAGTCGAGCAACCAAATAACATGTGATGAATAGTCTCTTCTTCGTCACAGAACTGACATTTGGAGTCCCCTACCCATTTCCTCCTAAGCATGCTATCCTTGAGGCTATTGCATTGTGCCAAATCATCCACAACCAAACTTTAATCTTCAAAGGCAATTTAGCTTTCCACAACTGCCGAAACGATCTGTCAGTGCCGACATTACTAAGATGCCTATACACCGAACTGACGCTGAACATTTTGTTCCCATTCCATTTCCAACTAGGCTTATCATCCTCTAGGTTGAGAGCCACCCCTCATAGCAAATTTTGGACCTGCCTAAGCTGATCTTGCAAATCATCTGTCAGCCATCTTCTGAAGGACAACCTCCATCCTTTATCAGCCATACTCGCTACAGACACCTTCTGTTCATTGCAAACATCATATAAAGCGGGGAACATCTGCTTCAAAGCATGATCACCACACCATGCATCACCCCAGAAGTCAGTGCGCATTCCATTACCCACACTCATTTTCCTACCACACAGATAAATGTCCTTCACCAATAACATGTCCTTCCAGAAAGCAGAGTCTCTAACTTTGCGAGCCACACCGTACACACCACATGATGTAAGTACTTCTTCCACATGTAGTCTTGCCAGGGCCCTTTCCCACTTTCGAGCTTCCACCACCATTTGCACATGAGGCTAAGATTAAATTTAGCCAAATTCTTGATCCCCAACCCACCTTTACTTTTAGGCTTACAAATCATAGCCCATTTTACCAAATGATATCTTTTCTTTGTTGACCTTCCTGCCCACAGGAAAGCTCTAAGGACTTTCTCCATGCTCTCAATGTTAGACCCATGTAAAATGGTCATAGACATTTGATAAACAGCCTGATTCGACAAACAAGAACCAATCTTGACCGCCCTGCCCCCAATAGACATTGATCCACCTATCCAACCACCCAGCACTTTCTTGCATTTTTCAGTAAGGAAATTCATTTCAGCAACCGAATTCCTCCTAGCACTCACAGGAGTACCAAGGTATTTAAGAGGCCAATTCCCTTTCTGACAATTAAACATGTCAGCATAAAACTGCTTCTTTTCCTCATCAGCTTGTACCAAGAGGATTTCACTTTTCTCGAAATTTATCTTCAAGCCTGACATGGACTCAAAAATATACAGCAGTATCTTCATATTTCTGGCACTTTCCACATCATCTTTCAACAGCACAATCGTGTCATCAGCGTACTGTAAAACCGCCAAACCATGCGTCACCACTATGAACCCATTTTCTTGAGCTGTATGAATCATTTTGGATAGCACATTTGCAACCAAATTAAACAGAAAAGGGGAGAATGGATCCCATTGCCTCACACCCTTGTAGCTCCCAAAGTAGGGTCCCATGACATCATTCAGTTTCACACTAAGAGTGCATTCAGTAACTGCATTTTGAATCCAGATCAGACTTTTCTCACTAAACCCTCTCTGTCTGCAACAATCAAAGAGGAATTCCCAATTTACTTTGTCATACGCCTTCTCGAAGTCTAGCTTCAGCAGAATTCCTTGTTGCTTCTTGTATTTTGTCTCCCAGAGCACCTCATGAAGCAAAGTGACCCCATCAGTAATATATCTACCTTTCACAAACGCATTCTGGCTAGAATCAATCAACTTGTTCATCACAGGACCCATCCTGTCAGTCAGGATTTTTGTAAATATTTTGAACAACACCTGTAACAGACAAATGGGTCTGAACTTCTAAATAACATTTGCATCTTCCCCTTTCGGCACTAGAGTAATCACTCCATAATTGATTCTACTCAAACCAATCTTGTGATTGTAAAAGTCCGAGAAAACAGCAACCAGATCATTCTTAATCACCTCCCAACAGGTCTGATAGAATTCAATAGGAATGCCATCGGGTCCAGGGGCTTTGTTTTTTGCCATACCATCAATTGTTTGTTTAATTTCTTCCTCCGAAAAGCATCTATCCATCAACTACCTATCCTCATCAGACAACTTCTCCTCATCACTCCACCTGCTCCCATCAAACCTTACCCCTGAGTCTGGAACAGGCCCAAACAAACTTTTATAAAACTCAGTTGCATGCTTCAACAACTCAGGAGTTCCTTGTATCACCTCCTGACCATGATTAAGAGAAAAAATAAATTTCTTCCTTTTTCTACCATTACCCACCTTATGAAAGAAGCTAGTGTTGTTGTCCCCTTTTAGCAACCAGGCTTCACTCGACCTCTGTCTCCAGTATTCCTCTTCATTTTCATGAATCTGCATCAGTTCATGTTGCACATCAATTTTCCTCCTCAGCAACTCAGCCGGCAAAGGGCCAGCTTCTTCCAATTCTTCAAGATCAGCAAGTTCAACTCCCAAATTCTTCTTCTTTTTAATATCCTGACCTCTCAGATTCGCACCCCACCCTTTCAAATCATTTTTAACTTTTTTCAACTTGCGCTGGAATAGTTCCAAGCTGTTACTTGCTTTGATCGGCTGGCACCAAATCTTAGACACCCTCAAAAGGAAAGTGTCCTCATGGAGCCACCTTTTTTCAAACCGAACTCTCATTTTTTTTTATTTTCTCTAGTTTCCATAGTATCCAGTATTAAAGGAGAATGATCAGACACCTCTCTTGCCATTTTATGAACTATCACCATAGGAAACATATCTTCCCAGTCTTTGGACATAATAAATCTATCAAGTTTCTCCAGAGTTGGTACAGCCTGACTATTTGACCATGTGTACTTTCCCCCTGTCATTTTAATCTCCCTCAACTCATTCAAATGAATGATTGAATTAAACATATCAGACCACTTACCCAACTTTACCGCCTTATTTTCTCAGAAGTAAATCTCGGGATATTAAAATCACCACCAATCACCACACCATGCATCACCCCAGAAGTCAGTGCACATTCCATTACCCACACTCATTTTCCTACCACACAGATAAATGTCCTTCACCAATAACATGTCCTTCCAGAAAGCAGAGTCTCTAGCTTTGCGAGCCACACCGTACACACCACCTGATGTAAGTACTTCTTCCACATGTAGTCTTGCCAGGGCCCTTTCCCACTTTCGAGCTTCCACCACCATTTGCACATGAGGCTAAGATTAAATTTAGCCAAATTCTTGATCCCCAACCCACCTTTACTTTTAGGCTTACAAATCATAGCCCATTTTACCAAATGATATCTTTTCTTTGTTGACCTTCCTGCCCACAGGAAAGCTCTAAGGACTTTCTCCATGCTCTCAATGTTAGACCCATGTAAAATGGTCATAGACATTTGATAAATAGCCTGATTCGACAAACAAGAACCAATCTTGACCGCCCTGCCCCCAATAGACATTGATCCACCTATCCAACCACCCAGCACTTTCTTGCATTTTTCAGTAAGGAAATTCATTTCAGCAACCGAATTCCTCCTAGCACTCACAGGAGTACCAAGATATTTAAGAGGCCAATTCCCTTTCTGACAATTACATGTCAGCATAAAACTGCTTCTTTTCCTCATCAGCTTGTACCAAGAGGATTTCACTTTTCTCGAAATTTATCTTCAAGCCTGACATGGACTCAAAAATATACACAGTATCTTCATATTTCTGGCACTTTCCACATCATCTTTCAACAACACAATCGTGTCATCGGCGTACTGTAAAACCGCCAAACCATGCGTCACCACTATGAACCCATTTTCTTGAGCTGTATGAATCATTTTGGATAGCACATTTGCAACCAAATTAAAAAGAAAAGGGGAGAATGGATCCCATTGCCTCACACCCTTGTAGCTCACAAAGTAGGGTCCCATGACATCATTCAGTTTCACACTAAGAGTGCCTTCAGTAACTGCATTTCGAATCCAGATCAGACTTTTCTCACTAAAACCTCTCTGTCTGCAACAATCAAAGAGGAATTCCCAATTTACTTTGTCATACGCCTTCTCGAAGTCTAGCTTCAGCACAATTCCTTGTTGCTTCTTGTATTTTGTCTCCCAGAGCACCTCATGAAGCAAAGTGACCCCATCAGTAATATATCTACCTTTCACAAACGCATTCTGGCTAGAATCAATCAACTTGTTCATCACAGGACCCATCCTGTCAGTCAGGATTTTTGTAAATATTTTGAACAACACCTGTAACAGACAAATGGGTCTGAACTTCTAAATAACATTTGCATCTTCCCCTTTCGGCAGTAGAGTAATCACTCCATAATTGATTCTACTCAAACCAATCTTGTGATTGTAAAAGTCTGAGAAAATAGCAACCAGATCATTCTTAATCACCTCCCAACAGGCCTGATAGAATTCAATAGGAATGCCATCGGGTCCAGGGGCTTTGTTTTTTGCCATACCATCAATTGTTTGTTTAATTTCTTCCTCCGAAAAGCATCTATCCATCAACTACCTATCCTCATCAGACAACTTCTCCTCATCACTCCACCTGCTCCCATCAAACCTTACCCCTGAGTCTGGAACAGGCCCAAACAAACTTTTATAAAACTCAGTTGCATGCTTCAACAACTCAGGAGTTCCTTGTATCACCTCCTGACCATGATTAAGAGAAAAAATAAATTTCTTCCTTTTTCTACCATTAGCCACCTTATGAAAGAAGCTAGTGTTGTTGTCCCCTTTTAGCAACCAGGCTTCACTCGACCTCTGTCTCCAATATTCCTCTTCATTTTCATGAATCTGCATCAGTTCATGTTGCACATCAATTTTCGTCCTCAGCAACTCAGCCGGCAAAGGGCCAGCTTCTTCCAATTCTTCAAGATCAGCTAGTTCAACTCCCAAATTCTTCTTCTTTTTAATACCCTGACCTCTCAGATTCGCACCCCACCCTTTCAAATCATTTTTAACTTTTTTCAACTTGTGCTGGAATAGTTCCAAGCTCTTGCTTGCTTTGATCGGCTGGCACCAAATCTTAGACACCCTCAAAAGGAAAGTGTCCTCATGGAGCCACCTTTTTTCAAACCGAAACTCTCGTTTTTTATTTTCTCTAGTTTCCATAGTATCCAGTATTAAAGGACAATGATCAGACACCTCTCTTGCCATTTTATGAACTATCACCATAGGAAACATATCTTCCCAGTCTTTGGACATAAGAAATCTATCAAGTTTCTCCAGAGTTGGTACAGCCTGACTATTTGACCATGTGTACTGTCCCCCTGTCATTTTAATCTCCCTCAACTCATTCAAATGAATGATTGAATTAAACATATCAGACCACTTACCCAACTTTACCGCCTTATTTTTCTCAGAAGCAAATCTCAGGATATTAAAATCACCACCAATCAGCATGGGCAAGGAATGATCACTGCAAGCTCTACTAAGATCAGTCAAGAATTCTTCTTTTTCACTATCCTGCGCGGCTCCGTACACAATAATCAGACACCATTTCCTCTGAATTTTATGATCCCATAGCAACACTTTCACCATGAATCTGGAAGATTCAGCATCACACACATCAAATCTCGACGCCCTGAAGTCCCCCAGAATACCTCCTGCTCTCCCAACCGAAGCAGACCACTTCCACGTGAATTGATTCAAAGGATCAATTCTCCGGAAGAAAGCCTGAGAATAATCTTTCTTAATCGTTTCTTGCAGACCCACAAAATCCAACATCTGCTCCATCAACAAATCCACTAGAAAAACACTCATCCCTTTCTTTCCTACCCCTCTGCAATTTAGACAAGCTCCTATCATAAATACTTGGGATTTGTTTTCCTAACTCTGGTTCCAGTCATAACATCACTCAAAGGGTGAGCACTGCACCCAACTTGTGCTCCTCCCGAGGCATCACTGCACTACATCTTCTTTTTGTTAGCAGACCATAAAGCTTTCTTTCTTCTCCTGGTAATGACAGGAGTAAACCCATCCAATTCATCTTCATCATCACCCCAACCCAAAAAAATAACTTTCTCCTCATTGGCATCAACATCCTGAACTTTATTCTTTTGTTTGGCAAGTAAATTATGTCTAGCATTTTCAAGATCTTTCAAAGCATTTATTTTCTCAAGATTAAACGTATTAGGATCAACACCCATTTTAAAGCTCTATTATGCACATCGTCATCATCTAAAGCAGCAAAGGAGTTATGAGAATTAAGATTTGTACCTGTGACACCACCAGCATTAGCCTGATTGTAGGACCTCACTTGTTGAGTAGCTAGCCTCGTACTGTCCCTGGTAGGACCCCCTTCTCCACCTATTATCTCCCCTTCCACATCATCAGTAACATTACCCCTTTGAGTCATCCCCTCTTCCCTCTGTTCCTCTTCATCTACCACATTAACAATCTCTTGTGATACAAACACATCTTTCACAACAATTTGACGCCTTGTCCCTTCACTATCTTCCCCAACTGTTTGCCCAGATCCAACCCCAGCTCCAGGACCCTCCATAGTCTCCACGATATCATCTCCCCCACCCATATCCATTTCCTGAGTAGACATCATCTCATGCTGAGAACCATCCAAGGTAATAACCTCAGCCCTACCAGAGGGAGCCCCCAAAGCAGGGAGAGCAAACATAACAGAACCAGAGGGCAAATAAGGTACATCATCATCATTTCCTATCTCATGAGACTCATTAGACTCAGCTATGAGCTATCACTTGATTCAGATGAAGACACATCCTCCACTATCCCTTCCACCCCATCTTCCTTCTCTACCTCGTCCCTATCCTCATCATCGTCCCCCCGTTCAGCAATAGTGTCAAGCATGGGGCCATACATTTTCTGCAAGGTGAAGGCCTTATCACTGCCTGAGTTGGTTATTTTCGATAGGAACTTAGTGTAAGCTCGAGTGGAGTGTCCACTTAATTAATTATAAGCTCAAAATTATTTTGGTTTGGACGCTTTTGTGTGAGCCTATCTGCTTGCAAGTGTGGCATGTCTACTCGGGCGTGGTTCGAACTGCCAAACGGAAATCAGTTGGTCGCCGAACGTACACGGCAACATCATATCTTTTTAGGCAAAAAAATGCTGCAAAAATGGCAATGGTGTGCCGCTTCCTAAGAAGAAAACCCGATAATTCTCAAACTTGACACCTTTTTCTAGGTTCGGTGTTCTTCCTTCTCGTGATATTCTATTTTTCTACTAAATTAAGTCACCTGCTTCCTCCTATAACTTTTCATGGGATACATCCGACGCGTCGGTTTACAACACCCGCCTTGAAATGAGATGGTTCAGGTGACATTTAATCCGACGTGACCAGTGTGCGTCTGACAAGACGGGTCTGCCTGTCAAATATTGTGTGGCGGGTGTGTCTCAACCTTGTCAGGCGCTTGAGCCGGCCCCGTAAGTTGGGAGCGGACACAGGGTGTCGGATACTTTTTAGGGGGGGGGGGGGAGGTCGGACTTATAGGGTTGTTGTTGGCAGGGGTATCTAGTGGGGGTGCCATGGGTGCGATGGCACCTCCTCAAAATATAAATTAAACTTCTTTTGGGTATTACTAATCGGACTACTTCTAACTAAATGAGAAGCTTACTAGGGAATTTGTTAGGCTTGACACCCCCACTGGCCGTTGGGGATATTTTTGGGTCTATCGGGTTTTTTTTTGGCTGTCGGTGGATATGCTTTGACCACCTAAATTTCAAGCTCGCTTTCTCCCTTGAGCATGTCCGTTATCTCATAAATCTGATTTTTTTTTCTTCGAAATGGAGGGTGTGCCCCAGCCTCTGCATGCAAAGGATGCACACAATCGATATTATTAATAATAAGACAAACAGAAACCACCAAGCCTTACAAAGAGATACATAGATCATCTGGAAGCCACCGTCCAGACGAAAACTTGCTACACCTATAAGCTTGATGAAGGGGTGGACCAATCATAGCCAACGCCCTGACCTCACACACATACGCACATAATCTAATTCCGGAGGGTTCAACTAGGCCGCCCAACAGCGCCGAAAGCACAGACCGGTTCATCTGATCCTCAGCGCACGCCACATACGCACATAAGAAGTCCCTGCCACCATCTTCCGCCATACTATCCAGGAGAGATCAACGCGATGAGCTTGCTAGGCCTGTCATCGTCACCGCCACGATGCAGACAGCTCCACCCTCCTGCGTGAGTCCATCATCATGCGCCGAAGATCCTGCTGCGCCGAGCTGTCGAGACTCGCCGTCATCAATGCGGTAGATTTCCACCGCTCCACTGAGCGACACCCCGGCGGAAGGGTGTGTGGTGGGGAGGGCTAGGGGAGAGGGAGGGGCGGACGCCCCGGCGCGGCTGGGCGCCGCCGCGCGGAGGCGGAGGAGAGGTTAGGGTTGGGGGAGAGGTTCGACAGAAGATAAACTATATGTGGTTCATCTCATAAATCGTATGATCTAACTAAGACTTGTTCTTGTTAAAAAAAATTAAGCTTGTTAAGTTCTTTTTCCTTCAATGCTTTCACCGGTTTGACAGAATCAGTCTGCACCAGCAAAGGCTCAGCAGTATAGGGAAGAATTTCCACAATGTTGACATTGTTTCTCCCACACAGATTGATGAGAGAGATCTGCTACTCTATCCGCCATCTTGTCTTACTAGGCACTTGACATAATTGTCTCCAACACCCAACTGGTGGCCCTAATCTAGAACAAAGGAACCAAGGTATTCGTCTGAGACAAGCACTGTGTGGATGACCGAGTCCTGATGCCTTCCAAGGCTAAAGGAAAGTATAGATCAGGTAAAATCCTCACCCACTCAGTGTATGAATGATGCATGTTCATAGTCTGTAGACGAATCACAACCGACAAGATATGAAATGTAGACTTACATGTATCGTGGGGGAATTGTGGGTGGGGGTGCACATCACCCTCTACCTTTTTATCGGCTTCTATGCCTGCAGCATGGTTATTAAATGTTAGCACATGCACCCGTTCTAGTCAACAACCAATGACCCTCATTGTGTATGACGTGTTGTTTCTATATATCACTCGCAAGCTAGCTGCATGGATCCAACAAAGTAGTATACCGCTAACTTGCTAGGTTTTATCCTGATTTAGGTTATACAGTATATCATTAAAATATGTTGGGTTTCATCCCAACAGTGTTAGTTCTCTTCCACTATACAACAATCCTCGCGAACGAAAAAGTAAAATCACATCTACTCCGGCGGCTGTGCGTTACGTGGTTCGAACTGCATGCCAAAAGAATATCAGTTTTGATATTCTTGGATACTTGGACAACTATTTAAATAAAAAACCGACCGTGTGCATCATTTTGATGCAGAGGCTGGGGCGACGCTCTCATTTCTAAAATAAAAAAGAATATCAGTTGGTTGCTGACCGTACACAGCAAAAAACTCAAAAAAGATGAGAATACTCCGCCCGTGTATTCATGGCCATATGTCAAATGAGGAAGACAGCATGTCTGGTTGACTACGATGATTCGATCGTCACCTGTTGGCAAAGCCGGGGAACCAAGAATAGATGCTCTGCTACAACACGTACTCCTCCACTGTGTAGTGTAGATCAAGCACAACACTAACTGAAGCAGTAACTAACTGTGGCGTACAGGAAGCATCGATCTGGAGCTTTCCGGCCAGCTCTGGACTCGGGTTCGTCTTTGTCTTCTTGATGTGGTGCTCCGGAGGTCGGAGTTCACAGTGAAGAGGAGATCTACCAGCTTTCATAAGGCCGAATCCCTAGTTTTCCGCTGCATCTTTTTCGATTTGCCTCCTCTGCCCAGTGGCAAGGATGCAGAGTTTGATGGTGGAGATCGGTGCATATTGCTTGGTGGTGGGAAGCTAGGTTTGGTGGGATTTCTGGAGAAGAGGAACTTCTTCTTCTATGCCGCGGTGGATGCAGAAAGAAGAGAAGACGACTTGGATCCGAAGTTCTACGAGGAGATCATTCGACTGCAACCTGCGGAGATCCTCAACGGCGGCGAGCTCGCGCCTCTGTTATCCTTGGCCAAAGGGGCCGCTCCGTGCTGGGGTGCTGCTTGCGCCACAGCTTCTTCAACCTCCAGGCCGACGTGCCATATCGGAGGCCCTTCTTCAGTTCCGCTGCGGCAAGATACTTCTCTCCATCGCCAAGTGGTTGCGTCCCCGGCGATGGCGCTGACGGCCGCTGCGTCGAGCTGTTCGCTCCCGGTGGAGAAGGACTTGATTACACTCTTTGTTATTTAGTTAATGTCCTTTTTGTAAAAGCCAGGGACTTGGATGTATTTTTCCTTTTCTTTGAGGTCCTTGATGTAATTTGTATTCCCACCGTATAATGCAGTCTGGACCCTTCGGGGTCCTTCTCCTTGTTCAAAAAAAAAAACTAACTGTGGCGTAGTGTCCAGCTCTACAGAAAAGCTTTTGTGATTCACATGTCGAAATATTGCTCGGACAGCATTGCGTATATCAACTTTCAATCTGCTTGAGTCATGGAGCAGTACGGTACAGCATGTTACCTCTACTCTTCCGGTACAACTTTTTTGAAAAAACATGTGCTAAACTGAATCATAGTAATGGCCCGAGCCGCTCTTTTCCGACCTTCGGACACAGAGCGCATACTCCCCGGAGCATACAAACCACGGTGCCTGTTCAGGTGGAAGTTCAGACAAGGACCAACATTGTCCAGTTTTACACGACAGTTGAATTTCACGAGTCTCCTTAAATTTTGGGTCTTGTGAAATAGAGTAGCATCCCATAATCGCACTCCTTCCATGAGAAGACATATTTCAACGCCCAGTTACCACATGATCTCGATCAATCTGTCAGTCAGCTCACGAGCTTTACATGACCCGTAAGTACTGATCGGGTAGTGATCTCGACCATTTCATGAGATGCAACATGCCCTCTTCGGTATGATTCGAATGAAAAAAGACGCATCGAAAAACCAAACAATCCACTCGTCAGATTACTTCTTGATTCCTACTAAAATGTATGCATTAATCTGAACTCGTACCCTAATGATGATCCACTTGCATCTCTAACCGAAACCAAAATGAGAGGGCACGATATGAACAGACATCGATATAATTTGAGAGAGAGGATGAAATAGATACATGTCCTAACCCATATACCAAGGAGGACCCCATACAACGAAACAATATTCACTGAGCCGAGTTCTGGGGGTTAGAGAGCATACATGTCCTAGCCCATTTGCAAAGGAAACCCCCAAACGAAACAATAATCACTGAGCCGAGTCAGACGGTTAACGCCATAGAGACAAACACAAAAAGAAAACAAAAGAAGCAACTGCCGCCTGGATGAAGAGGATTCTCACATCGTCTTTAGTCTTTGTGGATCAAAGATTAAGCAGGCCCCGAACGACAGATCTTCAGTCTGAAGAATTTCCCTATAGAATATTTATTGAGACTAAAGTCATCTAAATTTATGTTTAAGAAGTCTTGCAAATTTCTTATAAAATCCTTCACCTCAAAGGACCGTACATATTTGGTCTTGTGCTAATTTACTATGTGTATACTCTGATCAATTATTGTTATATCTATGATGTTGTCTTTAGAGACATACTAGCAATTTGGACTGCAGTCTACATATCAGTAAATATATATAAAAACGTCTTAAACGAGCTAGATTGATGGTGTGCATAGTATTAGAGCGTCTAGCTAGGGTGTTTGGGGTGCGTTATCAAGATGGGTGTGGTCTTGTTTGGAACTTGGTAGGAAGAAATGCTCGGTGTGTCTATTAATTTTCAGTACTGCCCACTTGCCTAGTTGATGTGAAGTTGCTGGGACACAATACATGGCCTGGACTGGACCCAATGTGCGTGTCCTCGTATCTTAGAGGATATGGATAAATGAGACTTCTCAGGCGTTCACCATCACCCCACGGTGAAACAAGAAGGGCTATTCCAGAAGTGATATGATGAATGGATCATGCAAACGAGCGGGGGTAGTTTTTTTTTTTTTTTGAGGACAAAATGGTCGCATCCGTCATTCGATTAGATAGAATAGAGTGTTATTTACAGAATTTTGAATAAGGGAAAAATCCCTTCACAACAACAAAAAAAACTAGTCTCCAGGATCTTGTGTGTGGGCGAAAACCCGCCTCGCCAACTCCTCCCGCACCAAATCCGCCACCTCCAAAAGCGAGATTGCCGCATTGCAGAAGGTCCTTTGGCTCCTCTCTTTCCATGTCCGCCAAGTCAAGTGGATGATGGTTTCGTTAGTCGCTCTTCTATCCTCATGTGAAGAGCCCACAAGCGCTCGCCAAGACATCAGACAACCTCGAGCAGCAATGCACTGCTCTCCTTGTGCCCCACAGACGCAAAACACACCTCCTCTCAGCATTTGCAAGGAGGAGTGTCCAAGTAACAGAAGCTTCATCATCTACACCTCCCCTGGCGGCATCTGCCGCACCATCGTGTTCCCTGACGTCATCTTGTTCTTCTTCTTGGTCTTGTTCACGGCGAGGACGAGGTCATCGATGGCCGCCACCTCCTGGTCCGAGAAGGGACGGTCCCTGACATCTAACAATGCCAAGAAGTCCTCACGCCGGTGCCCTGGGGTGTGGGCCTCCTCGGTTAGCGAGCCCAGACGGCGCGCCACGGTCTTCCTGGCCAGCTGCTCGATGTTGGCACCCTTCGGGTGCATCCTGGCGAGCCTCTCGCTCTTCCACACAGAAGGTGCCTCGACCTCCATCTCCTGGACCAACTGCGTGGCCGGTGTGCCCAAAACGGTGGCCGCAAGTGGCACCGTGATCTGGGCTAAGAAGCCCGACAAAGGGCACGGAGATGCACCGACCTTCATGTCCTGCTGTCCAGGGCCAGCCTGCACCAGAGAGACGATGTCCTTCTCGATCTGATGTCCATCCTCCTTCTCCACAGCAAACTCACCCTGAGAGGACAACAAGGTAGAACCCGCTCCAAGCTCAGCAATGCTCTTCTCTTCATTCTCCACCTCCAGCACCACACTACAAGAAATATGCTATCCTATGACCTTTTATTGTGACGCTCAAAATATTAGTCATAGATCTATGACCATTTTGAACCAGTTGGTCATACGCTGTTTTTGAGGGTGTAAACAACACAAATTTATGACCAATTTTGTCAGAAAGGTCATGATCTCCTAACATGAATTGGTCATAATCCAGACAGCCCTGGCCTATGACCTTTTTTCTAGACGACTACGACCAATTTAAATGGTCATTCACATTAGTGGATAGCCAACTCAGCAATCTCGCCTATGTGTTAGTGCTTAGGTGTCATTTTCGCTTACGTGTCACTCTGACTGGACAGCCAACTCAGCGGTCTCGCCTACGTGTCAGTGTTTAGGTGTCATTTTTGCCTACGTGTCACTCTTACATGTAGGACCCACTGTCAGGAGTAGCACACACAATGACCGGTAGGACCCGCCCAGCCCAACCGACATGTGGGACCCACGCCTCGCATGAGGTGTAATAGTTGGCAAAAATGAGCGAGGTGGGACTCGAACCCGCGACACACTGCTTATCCACAGCGAGGCTAACCAGCACGCCAAGCAGCTAGTCTGGATACGTACGTGCACGGAACATATATATCAAATAGCCACCGTGTTGGGCCTGGGCCTAGGTTGGTGAGGCCAACCTTTTTTTTTCTTTTGCAAAAACAAATCAAAGCGGAGGCGGGGGGTGGTCTCCTGAGCTGCTGGGCTGGGCCGCCTCGCCTCGGCTGGTTCTCTTTTTTTTTGTTCTTTCTTATTTTCTGTTATAACTTTTTACTTTAAAGATCAATTTCAACCAAATAGATATTGAAAATTTCGTAAATATGTCCTCTGTTATTATAAACTATTAGGAGCTAGGTCATATCTAATGACACTAAGCTAGGTGTCTCACAAAAAGCCCCTTTTTTAGCAATCGGAAAATGAAAAATGACTTTTTGCGCAAAGAAAAGGAAATTTTTATTTGGCAACATTGTTTCCCATTCCAATATGCTAGCTAGGGGTTAAATATTGCGAAATTTTGTTGTATCTCTGATGAAATAGGTACTTGTGTACCTAAATATGATTTTTTCAATAAATCATGAGAAAACTACGAGGCACCTGTAGTTCAAATTTGACCCCCTTCCATCTGAATCGGCATGAATTTGTCTTTTTTACGAGAGGTAGATAGAAACTGTTTAACACGCAACCATTTGGTTAATTATAAATATTATGTGGTATAGTATTTTTAGAAAATGTATTTCTCCTATCTTACCACATATTTTCGGTAGTTGCTTCACAAAATAACCCATTTTTTGCACTCAGAAAATAAAAAATGATTTTTTTGTGCAAGAAAAATAAAAACTTTCTTCGAAAACATTGTTCACGGTTCCAAGATACACGTTTGTGCCCAATATGGGCATATTTGAACAAACTATTCCATGAATGTGGCCATAACATTCGTCATTTGGCCCGAAAGCCATGAATCTTCATAGATGATAGCTCATTTCTGAGAACACTTTTCCAAGAAAATTGCCGTAATCCAAGTTTATATTTTTTTTGTGCTATCTAGGTCACATATCATGACTCTACACGGAGGTTTTTCATTTATTTGATTTTTTTTGAATTTCGTATGCCGATTTCAATACACGGTCAACTCGGGGGACATGACCGTTCGTAGCTAGGGGTTAAATATTGTGAAACTTTTGTTGTATCTCTGATGAAATAGGTACTTGTGTACCTAAATATGATTTTTTCAATAAATCATGAGAAAACTACGAGGCACCTGTAGTTCAAATTTGCCCCCCTTCCATCTGAATCGGCATGAATTTGTCTTTTTTACGAGAGCTAGATATAAACTGTTTAACACGCAACCAGTTGGTTAATTGTAAATATTATGTGGTATAGTATTTTTAGAAAATGTATTTCTCCTATCTTACCACATATTTTCGGTAGTTGCTTCACAAAATAACCCATTTTTTGCACTCAGAAAATAAAAAATGATTTTTTTGTGCAAGAAAAATAAAAACTTTCTTCGGAAACATTGTTCACGGTTCCAAGATACACGTTTGTGCCCAATATGGGCATATTTGAACAAACTATTCCATGAATGTGGCCATAACATTCGTCATTTGGCCCGAAAGCCATGAATCTTCATAGATGATAGCTCATTTCTGAGAACACTTTTCCAAGAAAATTGCCGTAATCCAAGTTTATATTTTTTTGTGCTATCTAGGTCACATATCATGACTCTACACGGAGGTTTTCCATTTATTTGATTTTTTTTTAATTTCGTATGCCGATTTCAATACACGGTCAACTCGGGGGACATGACCGTTCGTAGCTAGGGGTTAAATATTGCGAAACTTTTATTGTATCTCTGATGAAATAGGTACTTGTGTACCTAAATATGATTTTTTCAATAAATCATGAGAAAACTACGAGGCACCTGTAGTTCAAATTTGACCCCCTTCGAACTGAATCGGCATGAATTTGTCTTTTTTACGAGAGGTAGATAGAAACTGTTTAACACGCAACCATTTGGTTAATTGTAAATATTATGTGGTATAGTATTTTTAGAAAATGTATTTCTCCTATCTTACCACATATTTTCGGTAGTTGCTTCACAAAATAACCCATTTTTGCACTCAGAAAATAAAAAATGATTTTTTGTGCAAGAAAAATAAAAACTTTCTTCGGAAACATTGTTCACGGTTCCAAGATACACGTTTGTGCCCAATATGGGCATATTTGAACAAACTATTCCATGAATGTGGCCATAACATTCGTCATTTGGCCCGAAAGCCATGAATCTTCATAGATGATAGCTCATTTCTGAGAACACTTTTCCAAGAAAATTGCCGTAATCCAAGTTTATATTTTTTTGTGCTAACTAGGTCACATATCATGACTCCACGCGAAGGTTTTCCATTTATTTTATTTTTTTTGAATTTCGTATGCCGATTTCAATATACGGTCAAAACGACGGATATGACCGTTTGTACCTAGGGGTTGAATCTTGGGAAAATTTTGTTGTATCTCTGATGAAATAGGTACTTGTGTACCTAAATATGACTTTTTCAAAAAATCATAAGAAAACTATGAGGCACCTGTAGTTCAAATTTGACCGCCTTCCAGCTGAATCGGCAGGAATTTATCTTTTTTACGAGAGGTAGATAGAAACTGTTTGACATGCAACCATTTGGTTAATTGTAATTATTATGTGGTCTAGTATATTTCAAAAATGTGGTGTTCCTATTTTACCACATATTTGTGGTAGTTTCTTCACAAAATAACCCATTTTTTGCAATCAGAAAATAAAAAATGATTTTTTGTGCAAGGAAAATAGAAACTTTATTTGGAAACATTGTTCACGGTTCCAAGATACATGTTTGTGCCCAATATGGGCATATTTGAACAAACTATTCCATGAATGTGGCCATAACATTCGTCATTTGGCCCGAAAGCCATGAATCTTCATAGATGATAGCTCATTTCTGAGAACACTTTTCCAAGAAAATTGCCGTAATCCAAGTTTATATTTTTTTGTGCTAACTAGGTCACATATCATGACTCCACGCGAAGGTTTTCCATTTTTTTTTTGAATTTCGTATGCCGATTTCAATATACGGTCAAAACGACGGATATGACCGTTTGTACCTAGGGGTTGAATCTTGGGAAAATTTTGTTGTATCTCTGATGAAATAGGTACTTGTGTACCTAAATATGACTTTTTCAAAAAATCATAAGAAAACTATGAGGCACCTGTAGTTCAAATTTGACCCCCTTCCAGCTGAATCGGCAGGAATTTATCTTTTTTACGAGAGGTAGATAGAAACTGTTTGACATGCAACCATTTGGTTAATTGCAAATATTATGTGGTCTAGTATATTTCAAAAATGTGGTGTTCCTATTTTACCACATATTTGTGGTAGTTTCTTCACAAAATAACCCATTTTTTGCAATCAGAAAATAAAAAATGAATTTTTGTGCAAGGAAAATAGAAACTTTATTCGACAACATTGTTTTCCATACCACAATTGACACATGTGCCAAATTTGGTCACATTTGGACAAACTATGTTATGAATATGGTCAAAACATTGCCACCAAAAATTTCGGAGATTTGGGTCCAAATTTTGGAGATCCAAGGGCGACACAGCCAGCCAATGAGACAAGAGGAACTGCCTCCACGCGGATCACCCTGTTGGACGTGATATTAGCCGTCGATCACCCACACATCCAACGGTGGAGCTTCTCCCGAGAAACCCTATCAGTGCAGAGGCGCCTCCCTACTCCTTTTGAGACCGCAGCCGAAGAAACCCTAACCCTAGCTCCTCATTCTCTCCTTCGCCCCTCCCCCTTTTCCCTTCCGCCGCTGCCCCCTTTTGGCCTTCCCTTCCGCTGGCCCCTCCTCTCCTCTCCTCCGCCCCTCCTGTTCGATCTCTCGCAACGGATCGACCACCGGCTGCCTCAGCCTCGCCGGAGAGATAAGCACCGCCGCCCAGCGACCACGGCGTCGCGGCTGGCTTGCTCGCCGGCGCGCGCGTGCGTGCGTGCTTTGATGCGCGGCGCTCCGTCGAGCTGGCCGGACCGTGGCGCGCTCGTGGCCTGCCTAGGGTTTGCGGTGGCGGCGCTACACGGCTGCCACCTGTCTCCGGCCACTAGGACGGCGACGGACACGGGTCTCCGAGCCGAATCCCCACCTCACCGTCAACGCGCTCTCACCGCCTGCCCCCCCACCTCGCCGCCGACGCAACTAGCCATGCACGCCGCCGTGTCAGATCTGTTGAACAAGGATACGATGGCCTTCATCGACGATGATTTCGAGCTCTACACCCAGACTAGCTCACCACTGGCTCCCCCGACGACGTCTTGCTCCATCTCTCACTCGTCCTTCAGGCCGCATCACCTCCTGCTCAACCTCCTCTAACGCGTCTTATCTGTCGACCTCCCTTGCAGAGCCGCGGTAGGAACTCGACGTCGTCGGCCTCCTTGCATGGCTCGGACCAGATCTTGTCCCGGCCTCTCCATCCCGGAGCGTGGATTGAACCGACGGGATCTGGGTAAGGCCCTTGATTCCTCCATTTGTTTCCTGTTGTAAATGGTGTATCTGTTGTTGTTATCTGTTTGACTGTCATTATGTGTTCTGTTTGACTGGAATTAGTGTACAGTTAGGGTCCATGTTTCTCTTATGTGCATGCGCTCCATTTGCAGTTTTCCTCTATGCACTGAATTCATTTAACATAACCTTTTCTTGAACCCAAACTTGAGAGTGCACCAAAGAAATGGCGTTAGGTACACTGACTGCTAGTTTCTTTCCTGAACTGAAGTTTTTATTTTGTGACACCTGAACCGAAGTTGCTCCTGCTAAATAAGAAGATAAACGTCAAATTGCTTGCACATACTGTTAGGGGCATGTTCTAATTAATGATGTACACTGTTATGGACCATGTGCTAGTTAACAGGTTACAATAATTTGTTTACTTTTGCTGTGTGTGGTTTGCAGAAGTGGAACATACCGATTCACCTACTAGATGATGGGCCTGGAGCATGTCTGTCCGTGCCAAACATGCAGATTGCCTGCCGTCAGGTATCTTGGTATTGATATAACGTTGTAGTTTTACTTGAATCTGCACTTCTTTGCATAATTATGTTGTGTGTTTGTATTCGTTGGATGAGCTTTGGCCTAGTAGTAATTGCTGACTATACTGCCTCTTTCTTTCACTGGCTATTTTCGTTCTCTTTGAATGTGCAGATTGTATGCTGTGTTGGTGATCTTGCTGGGGTTATTTGAACTTGGCTGTCACGTGTAATGTGGTCTGAAGCATATGTCAGATTGTAATTTTTATTCTGGCCTTTATGTATGAACTGATAAAGATGTATGTTTGTAATGCTGCTTGGATAGCAAAATTGTATTCCTGTATAGTCTGCTTTGATAGCAAAATTGTATTCCTGTGTACTTCTGTTTAAATATGGATATAAATTTGAATTCGAAAATGAAATTCAAAACTAAATTTGAAATGAAATTGATTTTGAATTTAGACTTGAATTTGAATTTAATTAGAACAGAATATTGAAAGTGTTATCCGGCCAAAAATCAAAGCAAAGCCCAAATTTAGATTGCACTAATTGGGCTCTTAAAAGGCCGTGGCCAAATGTAGTTGGGCTAAAACAGTAAATTGCACTATATAAATTCCCGAAAAACAATGGTAAATCCCAAAAAATATGGACTGCAAAAAGGCCGAAATTACTAGGCTTGGCCCATCTTGCTGCCCAAAATTAACAGGAAAAAAATGGTTAAATGGGCTGACATATTGGGTCCGGCCCATGTAGACGGCTGAACCGGACCGGGCTGATTCTGCTCTACGACCATTTCATTTGGTCACAATTTTGCCACGTCAGCCTTGCCACGTTGGATTTGACGTGGCGTGGCCAGATTACCAGTGACCAAAAAATTGGTCATAAAATCTGTGACCTTTTCTTTTGGTCATAGAAGTTTATGACCAATCCACAAAAAAGGTCATATTGGATTGTTAGTGACGCTCATAACGTGACCAAGTGTTTTTGGTCACAAAAAGGTCACAAATTAAAATATATGACCATTCAGTGACCAATATTGAGGGTCATAAGATAGCATATTTCTTGTAGTGCCACCTCGCAGGATGCATCGCCTGACGAGACGATAGAAGGTTGCTCGTCGCTCACCACTGGAAGCGGGGAGCACCCCGAAGCCGGACACGAGTCCCACGCCGAAATCTCGCCGATCAGCCCTCTCCACGCAAGCAACTCCTCAGACTCCGTCGCGGAAACCTGCTCCCTTGCCTCACGGTCCTCATCCTCTCTCTGCAAAAGAAAAGACATCCGGTCGTCCCGCACATTCTCCTCCGAGAGAGCACTATCCACTCCCTCCTTGTAGCCCCTCCTGCAGGCCAGCACCACCTCCCTCGCCTCAGAGCAGCACACGTCCACCTCCAAGCCGCACGCAAGCTCCGTCGGCGCCATGAGCGCATCGCGGAAGGAGCGGAGAGGAGAGGCGTAGGTGGCCCTCGCACATGGAGGCTTGGCAGGTGGAGGAGAAGCCGGAGGTTCTCGGCAACCTCCAGCAAGGTGGCCTGGCTTGTGGCACTTCCAGCACACCTTGACCTCCTGACAGTCAATGGCGAAGTGACGGTGGCTAAGGCAACGGAAGCAGCACCCCCGCATCTTCACAAGGAGAAGAGCTCGCTTTGCCCGGATGACTCCATCCCGGATCATGCAGCCAATGCATTAGAAGACGTCCAAATCAACACTAGCAGATCAAGATACAGGCACTCAACATAAAGCTGACACTACCTTATTTACACATACGAGCTACAAACCCTTGAGACACGCTCACCCTAATTACTTGGGGCGGACATACACGCACCGCCCAAGAACAGAGGATCATCGTTTCAACTTGATGATCAACGCTACCTAGCTGGGGGGTCATGTATCATACATACACTCCAAGTACAAATAAACATCACTCCCTACTACAAACTCCAAACCTAAACACGTACTACGTCTCTAGCTAGTCATACATCTACTACGCGGCCAAGGCGAAGCTGTTGTTGCCTCTCTACGCGGCGAAGGCTTTTGCTGCCGCCTCAGGGCCTGCGTTGAGGAGCAGCTCAAAGTAGAGCTTTGAGCTGCGGGTTAGCCTCAAAGGCAGCACGGGAGATCATGAACTCAGCCGCGCCGGGCGCCTTCATCATCTCACCAGCCGTGACAGCCGCCGGCCAGAGATGGGCTACCGCAGCGGCGCCGGGTGCCTTCATCGCCGTGACAGCCGCCGGCCAGAGGTAGGCTGCCGCGGCGCCTACGCCGTTGATCACGCAGGCAGCAACGATGCTGAACACCATATCTCTCCACACCACCTCTAGGGCTCTAGATGTTCTTCCTGGGGTATCAGTGTATGGACTATGGAAGCGTGTAGGCTAGGCACTCGTACGTGCTAGCAGCGACGGGTGGAGGGTAACTTTATATAGGGGTGGAGGGCGGTGCACTCACCGCTTCCAGTCGCATCAAGTCTCTGCTCAGCGGCGACACGTAGACCGTGGCCGGAGACGCGGGTAGACCCAGGGGTAGACGTGTCCGGCAAGGAAGACACGTTGCTGAGTGGTACATGTACATCTCCACGGCGGTAATTCTTGGAAGCACCGACTGTGTGCCTAGCAAGGTCTACGGTATTCTAGCCAGTTCCTCGCGACGTAACCCATCGATCAGATCTTTGCTGTGTCTTTTTTCACAACCAATCCTTTTATACTCACTCGGTCCAAAAATAAGTGTCTCAAGTTTGACAAAAAGTGGATGTGTATAGGAGTACATAAAATGTATCTCAGGTTCTCGTTGTGTTGGTTCATACACTACAGGAAGGAATCGGCCTCGGTACCGAGTTCCGGATATATGCGGAAAGTGTCTTGGTCTTTCGACTTCTGGTGACTCCTCCATTTTAAAAGGGTAGAAAAATCATGTCTATTGGTTTCAAACAAACATTCAGATGTAGTCAATGGTGTGTCCGACAAACGGGTAAAATATCAGTTCAAATACTTTGTATATAAGCTACACAAAAATAATAAATTTGATAAATTCAGATGTTGCCAATGATGTGTCTAATAAACGGGTAGCTAATGTGTGTCCGACAAACGGTCAGATGTAGCAAATGGTGTGCTCGGCAACAAAGATGTGCCCTCTAGCACTAGCTAATTTTTTTAAATAATACATTTTTTATAGAAATTCGATGAATATTATGCGTTCTGATAGAATTTGAAAAATAATGCGGCCTAATTTGCGGCCTGGACGATAAGCATTTATCGTATAGGGCCTAGACGATAAGGTCGTCGTCCGTCGGCTGCATGCGTCGCAGGACCTGCTCGTCGGCGCCGCAGACGTCAGGTTCCAGTCGCCTGTGCCGTCGACGGCAGCTGCATGCTCGATCATTTTTTTTTCTTTGCTAAAACGGAAATTTTGACCATTTTTTCTCCCGCCACCGCTCGATCCCGCCAAATCCGTTCCCGCCCTATTTTTCCCGCCATCTTCTCACCCGCCTGTTTCTCCCGCCAAATTCTTTCCCGCCATCGTATCTTCCGTCTGTTTCTCCCACCAATTCTTCTCATCTCGGCCTATAAGAACCTCTTCTCACTAGGATTGGTAAGCATTCTAATCCACTCACTCGAACATGTCGAGCTTTCCTTCAGATCGTAGTTTCCAGCTAGGAATGTCGGCACTCCTTTTGAGGTTAACGGACGAGTTCAAGGTAGACAATAAGGAAGTGCCATTCGAGGATATTGTTACTTATCCACCTCATCTCCGTGAGCTATCAGCGAAGCTAAGTAGGCTTGGGTGGCCATCGAGAACTTGGAGGGAAATACAGAAAGAACTTCTCAGGATGCATGCTAGGTGGCAGAAGAAGAAGCTAACCTATACGAGGGAAAAAGATTTGGAGGATGCTATGAGATATCCTGTTTTATGGGTCGAGGAGAGCGAGGATGAAGATGATATTTTCATGCTGAGTGAAGCGAGCAAGAAAGCTGCAGCGGCGGCGGCGACGTCGTCGAAGGGCAAGGGTGTTGCGTCGTCGATGTACAAGGGTGAAGAATCGTCGAAGGGGAAGAATGATGCGTCCCCGACGACAGGCCCTGATCGTCCAGGCCGCAAATTAGGCCACATTATTTTTCAAATTCTCTCAGAACGCGTAATATTCATCGAATTTCTGTAAAAAAAATTATTATTTAAATTTTTTAGCCTAGCACTACCTCCGCAACAAACGGGAACAGACGGCATGGAGAAGCTATGCCGAGTACAACGTCATATGCATTTGGCAAACATAACCGTGTAGTGTTTGTTGAGTGACCCTGTCATGGCACTCGGCAACCCTACCTGCGGCAGGATGGTTAGGAGGGTGGTTGTACCCTCAGCTCACCAGAGTTCAAATCTCAGATTTGACACGAGTGTTTCTCATTTAAGGTGGAATATTCTTCAGTGTGAGGCGACGTTCCCGTCGACAACGAGGCGCCTGTGGTGACTTCGTCAATCTCAAGACTTGACCCGCCGGCTCAGTCTCTCGGAGATGCTCATAGGTGTAGGGTGTGCGTGTGTTCATAGGGGTGAGTGTGTGTGCATGTATTTGAGCGCCTGCATTGTACTGTGTTTCACAAAAAAAAACCAATTCTTTCACTGTTTTCCTATTATTTGAAATGTACTTTTTCAACGAAAAAAATCCTGCCCTTTTCCTCTAGCACTCACTTAATTTTTCAAAATATGCGGAAAACGATGATGAAAATTTGGCGTGGAACAACCATTGGAGGATGGCGACATAAAGGTTTCGACTGACCCGAAAGTCGTACACCCAAATTTTCCATTTCTGTTGTGCCTCTCTCTCTCGCCGAAACCCTCGTGCACTTAACATGTATAGTCGGATAGCGTTTACACGGGAGATATTCAGGTGTGGTGAACCTGATCTTCATCCGACAACTCCTTCATCGCGACATGACCTTGAGCTCCAATCCACAGGTGGCGAATGAAACAAAAAAATTATGTTGGGAATGACCGCACGTGAGAAGAAGAAGTTGGGGATGGTAACATGTACAATATGGATTTTTTTTACAAAATTTAGAAAATAGAATGTAACCAAGTGTATGACGCTATAGGTCAATTTCATATTTGTGGATCACAAAGTAATGGATAAATGCCATCTACTACTCAATTATAGATTATGAACTATAGCCATGGAGTCTATATTATGTCACTATGGAACCTTCAATTTTGCACACAACTTATAGATTGTATCATGGTAAGGAATTAATTTCGTTCACAATTGCATGGTCGACATCACTCCGATATCTCTGTCGTGTCTACTGTCAGTCGATAATCAAAATTGGTGCTAAATGTATTTCTATCGTCATTTCAGTTCGACATTCGTGCAGAATCTCCATGGACAGACAGATTGGCCCTACCTATCTAGGTGAACGGTCACGCTTGGTCACTACTTGTAGCAATACGCTACAACCCGTTGGCACCGCAGGGGCGACATGCCTGGCAATTAATGGCCTTCCGAATAAGAGCATCGTCACCATCGTGGTCACTGCTTCGTAAGGTCTCTGGTGTCATGCACCGAAGCGCGCGTGCCTTCTCTAGAACTAGGGGATTAAGCGCGGCCTCCGCCGCACCCGTGGGCTAATTTTGAATTATTCAAACGTGGAATTTGATCATACATTGTAGGTAGGTGTTTTTCATGTGTCCATGTTGACATATTTGTCATACGTTGTCCACCCATTAAATTATTCTTGAAAGTGTCCGCATTTTTAAATTGCGCAGATTCGAGAATTAATGAAATGCAAATGAGGTTTCCGTTTTAAGATTGTCTGCATTTTCAGAAATCGTTCAAATTCGGAAGTTGTATATTCTTTCAATAGTTTTGATGCATTTAAATTCATTTTGACGTCTACGAAAATACACAAATTTGGAAGGTGCATGAAAATTTGAAATTTGAATTACATCCAAATTTGAGTTTTGATCGTACGATGTGAATAGAAAGCGTTTATTGGTGTGCTCACGTTCAGATTTTTGTTGCATTCGTAGACATCGTGGTGGAGGAAAAGTTAATTTGGAAACATATTTGTACATATGGCGGTACAGAAAATTGTAAGTTGGAAATATCCATGTTCTTGGATGTACTGAAATATGAAAAAGGGCTGCATTTATGAAGTATTTGATTTCGAAAAACCCGGGAAATAGTGATATTTGAAAGAGAGCTGAAATTTAGAAATATGCAAATTCGGATAACGTTTTTCGGTGGTGAAATCGAAATTTGAGAACATCTAGATTTTGAAATTGTGCAGGTTTACAAATTATCGGAGTTGTTTGGAAACATATAAAAGTTATTAGGGAAAGAAAAGAAGAATTAAAAGAAACATATAAAAGCTATTAGAGAAAGGAAAATGGAATAAAGAAAAAAGGAAAAAAAGAAAAAAAATACGTCGCGGTTGTGCGGTTAGGAGGGAAAATACCAGGGAGTAAATTATTGAAATTTGGAAACGTCCGCATTTGAAAATGGGTTACATTACGATCTAAACGCGGCTTTGCCGCGCCCGTGGGTTAAAATTTTGAATTGTTCGATCGTAAAATTGTTGAAATTCAAAAATTGTCTAGATTGTGAAGTTGTTCAAATTTTTGAAATGTCCATATTCAAAAGTTATTCAGATCTGAAACTGTTGATTTTTTCTAAAAAATACATGTGCAAATTGTTTAGTTTTTGGAATTTGTTAAAATTGGTAACTTATTTGTATGTGAATTTGTTTTTTTCGTCTGTTAAATATTTGAATTTTGTAGGAATACACGATTTTAGTATATGCAAAATTGAATTTTGATCGTATTTTGAAGTATTGTTTTTCCATATCTGTAGGTCCGAAATATTGTTGTAGTTATTGTTCAAATATTTATAAAACATTTCCGCATTAATATTTTTTTCGTGTTTATATATTTGTTTCATATTTTCCTGACGAACCAGCGAAAATAAGTTGATTAATTTAAATTTATAAATACATAATGGCTTTAGGTTGTTTCCTAATATTTTTCAAATTGGAATGTTCCAAAATGTATGGATTTTAACACAAACAAATTAGATTTATTTTTCTGAACATTTTGATATATAATTCATATTTTTTTGATAAACCAGTGAAAAGATATTGTTTTTGCAAACTTAATGATTTTTCTGGATTTTATATAATAAGCCGGTCCCACCTGTCAGGGTTTTTAAAATTTCTTAATTATTTCCCGAAATTGCACAGCCGCTGACAGGACGGGCCCACGCTGACGTCGTACTGACGTCAGCAATGGCGGGCGCGGATCTGGCCGCGGATCCGCCGGCGACGGCGTGGCCGCTAGAGTGCGTTCTGGGCCGCGCGGCTCGACGCGTTCGACGCGCCTCGACGCGGGCTGCCAGAAGGTGGCGGCGCCGCCCCTGCTGGGTCGCCGGAGCGTCGCCGGAGAGCCGCGGACGCGGCGGAGGGCAGCGAGCGTGGCGGCCGCGATTTCGGCGAGATTCGGGCGTCCCGGCACCTGATCTCCGGCGAGGAGGGAGAGGCGGAGGCGGCGGAGCTCGCCGTGGCCGTGGATTTGGCCGGGGAGGCGTGGAGCGGCCGCGATGCGTGGCGGCGGCGGCTATTCCGGCGTCGCGGGAGAAAGAGAGGAGGGAGGGGGCTGTGGCGATTTTTTGCATGGAGGTCCCTGAAGATTTTTTTACTTGCGATTCAGTCCTCCCGCGATCACAGACAGGTCCTTCCGTGGGTTTTTTTTTGCAATTTTGCGCGGTCACCGGCTGGCACCGCCGCGTGACCGGGCGACGTGGCACCTTCCGATTGGACAAAAATCGGTTGCTACAGTGCCGCGCGGGAATGGGGGCGACGTGGATGAATCTGGGCCGTCCGTCGCGCCGATCGGACGACCAGGGATCACCCGCGACGTGGACGTCCTGAGACGCTGCGGACTCTTCCGCCTTTTATATATAGTAGAATATGATGGTTCCTATGTCTCTGGTGATCAGTATGCTTTAAATCACATGATCCCTAGGCTCTCCTATCTGAAGACAAGAGTAAAATTTAGATTCACTCGTATATCTGGCTCTACGCCATGGATCTCTATTGTGATCTCGTGGTAATAATTGAGGGAATTCTTTGTGCAAGGGAGCTGCACCCGAGAAGACAGCTGATCTATCCACCATCTCATGTGTCCGTAGACTGTAAACATAAATAATAATGATGTATCAAACACCCTACAAGTTCTCTAAAAAAGGTAGAGTGGACCAATGCTCATGTGGAAAGTGGATGCGGCAATAGAGAAATCCCGATGCCTTCCAAGTCTAAGAACAGTTATATATGTGGTAAAATCCCTACTTTCTCATTGTATGAATGGTGCATACCTATCGCTTTAAGAACGATCACAAGTGAGAGGATCTCAAATGAAGGACTTACTTGTGTAGGGTGGCATTGTGAGTGCGATGGCACCTTGCCTTTTATTGGATTGAATGCCTGTAGTTATTCAATTTTAGCACATGCACTCATTTTGAGTTAATTGCAGAAACCTACGACAATTGGGGCTAGGGCTACAAAAAATACCACTTTAAGAATGATTTGCAGAAACCACCGTTTTCGGGGTGGCGCGTCGCAAGCAACACTGATTGGCCAGTTGACACGCACTAAGTAAGAATATGATAGGCGGGGCCAGCTAAAAGGGACTTGTGTAAGAGAAGTTCTAAACATCGGGGGCGATTTTGTAAATTAGCAGGTCAACTCCTCCCCTGACCTGCTCTCTCCCCCAATATTCGCACTATCGCCGCTGCTACTGCTCTGCCGCCTCCGACCACCATCGCTCTGGCCGCGGTCGCGCGCCGCCCTGGACGTCAGCGAGCACGACCATGGCGTGCCGCGGCGAGCACGAGTGCGCTGATGCGGCAGCAAGGGCCCACGGGCGAGCGCGCGGTGAACAAGACGTTGTGGCCGCCGGCAACGTCGGCCGCCGCCGACGACCGGGTCGGGTACATGGCGCGCTTCGGGTATGCACCCGCGCCGACGTTCGCCGCACCGTCTGCAGAGGAGGAGCGGGGCCGGGTTGCCGCCGATGAGCTCCTCGTCCTCTGCACCGTACGTCCACTACCGACACCGTCGAGCTCCATGTCCTAGGGCATGTCGGTCGACGCGTCCCCGCCGCCCTCGTGCGTGCTTTCCAGGAGGCAACCGCCGTGGTACCGCCGACCGCGTCCCCGTCGCCGTGGAACCTCCGGGGAGCCGTCGACCTCGGCGCAGTCTTCGTCCAGCGTGCCCCCGCGTGTGCTCGCCACGAGGCATCCACTGACCGCGCGCCCTCTTCGTACAGCGTGCCCTGCGCGTGCTCGCCATGAGGCTGCCGTCTAGGTGCCACCGACTTCTGTGGAGCCACATGGGCACGGCGGCGGCGCCCTCGGTCACGTTGTCGTTGCTCCGGGCGGAGGCGGTGACCAGTGCACATCGCGACCTCAATCTCGGCGGGCTTCCTCCGGCGCGACATGGATGCGGAGGCGGCGCATGGCCGGCGTGCAGCACGAAGCGGCCGGAGTAGCGGCGATGAGAGAGAGCAGGTGGCTGGCGCTCTACCGGAGACAGGAAGATGACTGCGCGCATGCGCCCCGTGCATATATTTTTGGTTGTTTTAAGTCCCTTCAAATATTTCCAAAAAAAACCAAAATTTATAGGCAGTACAATGTGTGTCCCCCTTGACCGTTTCATCATGCCATGTAAACCTGACAGCGGGTCCCACCCTTAGAAACTCGTTTAGAGCGTGTCAACTGGCCAATCAGTGCTGCTCGCGACGCATCACCCCGAAAATTGTGGTTTCTGCAAATAATTCATAAAGTGGTAGTTTTTTGTAGCCCTAGCCCCAATTATTGTAGGTTTCTACAATTAACTCACTCATTTTCTATTTAACCAGTTGTGGCCCCGGTTTTACCTAGGTTGCTGATTTTATGTATTAGAGCATCTCCAATAGCGTAGGATTGTGCCAGAAACGGGACAGCAGTGGCTTTTTTTTAGACCCCTGATCTGTGTTACAGCTGTAGTATCTGAACTCGTACACTAACTCAACACCACACTCACACCACACTCACGCACACCCCTAGTGTACAAGTCTAGATCCAATAACTATGCACACATCACGCAAGTTTACCCAGTGTCCCGAAGAAGCGTTAGTCGTATGGAGCGCACATGCGTGTGAGGGGATATTTATTAAGGGGTCAAATCCCCTGTGAGAACACCGGAAAATTCGTCTCAAAAGAGAATCGAACTCGGGCGGGTCGGCCGGTCACTGCCGCACCTAACCACCGCGCTACATCACGCGTCTCGGACAGCAGTGGCTTTGGGACGGCTAGCGCTCTCTCGGTCACATCTCACTAGATTCCTTGGCGCGGCTTGCCGCGCGCCACCCGCCGTTGACACTGGTTTTCAGTTTGCAAAACATTATAACAAATATTATTAATATGACAAAATAGTTATGCATAGCAAAACTTTATAGGTTTAGAGCAAATGAGAATCGTCACCAAAGCATTATGACAGTTGTAATCGATTGGTATAGCGTTATGAGAGTCGTCAATATTACAACATGTTTTGCAATACCAACATATAACTATGAAAGAGTATAGAGATTGAATACTCCAAAGCCCGACTCTTCTGTGTGGAACTATGTAAATGTGGTACCTCATATAACCAGCCAATGCATCTGATTTTGAAAGCAATGATAAATTACAGTGCCTCGTACTGCATGCAGAAAATTCTGACGCACATCACCTACCTGAAGTAGCACTTGGTTATGAATGAATGGCCAGCCTAAATGGCAGCAAATATTAAACAGGACAGAAAAAGGCAACATCCGACATATTAGGTTTATGTTTATTACGACATACGGAATTAACAATTGAGCAATTGGTGGTCCATAGCTGATCTTCAGTATACAATAACATGAAGAGGCATCCAATGAATATACTAAAGAAACAATTAACCAAGGCACATAATTAATCACACACATATGAGGCAAATAAAATACCAACCTAAACCAAAGGTAAACAGTAGGAATTGAGGAACCCATAAGATATTACAATCCAAATGAAGACTTCGCCGAACACAGCTGAATTAAACAATAAACCTCACATGCTAAAAATAAAATAAGTATGGCCTGAACATGCCATAGGATCAGGAGTGCAGAATAAACATGGATATATATTACACACGCCGATAAATGTCTAGCTATATACGAATACCCTGCTAAATAAGATTAGGGTGATATATCTTCTGTATAAGCACAGGCGGAATTTTCTGCAAGGGTGAGTTATCTGAACTACCTCCCAGCAAGGATCTGCTCAAAACGATAACAATTGCAGTATATGAAGAGGAGTAATTGGTGCCATAAATAAACAAAAGACCCAACACAGCTTCAGTAGCTAATGTACTGACAGTTCAAACATTCAGATTAATGGATCATTTGTCTAAGGTATATAAAGGCAGTGTTGGTGAAGGCGATGAATAGTTTGTTTTCTGTTAAGACGTAGACAGGTTGCAAAGAGAATTGCAGAGGGTATCTACGTGCAAAATAGTGGTTCTAGCATAATGGGGTATAGATATTGTGGTCAACTGGAAGGCTAATAGCACATCTCATAGGTCCATTGTCCTATGTTGCACTCAGGATCAGCATGGATGAACATGGTTACCAGGACACGTTCCTTTTGAGCATCTACGCGAAACAATTAATCGCAAGAGGGAATAGGTATAATATGAACCGTAGATACACCGACAAATCCAGTAACTACAGCAGTCTTAGGGCAGCAACCTGCAACAATGCGACAACCTGCAAAAAAGAGCAAAGAACACCAACCATGTGAGCTAAAAAAACGAAGAAAATGGAACCCATAAGCTGCAAGATCATGGAGTTTTAAAAGAAAAGATGGAAAAACAAAGCAGCTAGCAGAACCAAACCCTAAAGACAAAAAAAATCTAAAGTCATCATATGCCCTGCGGGAACAGCTAGACACGTCTAGAACATATGAATATGGCCTTCAGGACAATTACAAAAAAGTTGTTTCTTCGCATAATTAAACTGAACCACAAAGTTACTACTATTCGGATAACTCCATGCATAAGTAGAAAGGAAAGCATTAGTGTTCAGATAATAACGTCACATCCTTTGATCTGACAAAATAGAAATTAACAGTCATGTAGCCAATTATTTGTAAAGCCTAGGCACTAATGCGTGTTGTCCACACATAACATCACTTTCGTAGAACAGGAATAAGAAAGTACGTATTCTACACGGACATGACATGAGCAAAGCATATAACAGTAAATGGTCAAGTGAATCTGCAGTGACAGCACCATTGTTTCCAGTAAGGACTTGGTAAATGTATCAGATCACAGGAAAATCGAGGAGGGCATTGTATAGAGGAAATAATGTGTTAGCATTGTTTTTTTTCTAAACGAACCTAGCTCTCGCAGGTTCACGACTGACAGTGGCGTCTTGAGGAACAGTTACTGCAGTAGCATCCTGTTGTAATATAATGTAAATATTAGCAGTATGTAGGACCCTTAATAGAGGTAACAATACTGGGTAGTAACAAAAGAAATGAACTATCACTTATAGGAGCAGCATATCACAGTAATTAACAAAGAGTACAAAAATATCAATAGTCATTGGGCTAGCACCTGACCCATTCAACTAATGGAAGGAATATTAAGCAAGGACAGTGTAATAACAGTTTGGAACACTGCCAGTAAGGACTTGGTAAGCTCACTTTTGATGATAAAGAGCTGCAGCAAAGCACAACGCCTGGCCACTAAGAAGAGAGTGCCACGACCGCAGCAGGAATCATGTTTTGTTCTCATCCACCAATCAAAATGTTTCTGGCCAAGTTGTATAAATACACAAAGTAAGCCAATGAATATACTCAGGAAACACAAATAGGCAAGAAATTAGCACCACCAAGAACTGCATATCTCATATGCGACTCGCTCTAACACTTGCTTAGATACCATCACACCAATCAGAAATCACTAACGGGAAATGAAATAAACCGAGGACCAAGAGGGGGATGAAGCCATACCTGTTGTCGATCCGCTGCAGCAAAACAAATTGGTTGATGAGAAGCGACACATCGTGCTGCAAATTAAGCAAAAAACTGAACCATGAGGAGAGGGTTTTGATAACTTGCGATCTACTGCAGGAAGAAAGGGATCTAGAGAGAGAAGTAGATCATTCTAAATAAATTACGACTAATTGTTGTTTTTATGTTATTCTAAATAATATATGCATGCATTCCGCCAAACAAATTACCTTCAGTGGTTTGATGGATAATAATGACTCTGAACTGGCTAGAAATAAAAGATGTGCATAGACCATTAAACTTGCATAGATATTTCAGGTGAGTAGTAGAAGAAACCAAGTAGACAAATTTGAGCCAAATTGGAATGCTTCCTATGGCTAAAGAGGATACACAAGACAACTTGTCGTTGACCACTACAATGCTCATGGCCACAACACCAAGACTTACGTCACCATGCCCTCATGTGCCTTCTCCAGCAGGAAAGGCATGGCGAATTGGCAGCTCCTCTCTCCGCCTTGCTGACCTCTTCTATCTCTTGGGTATATCTGCACAAAATTCACAACACTGAGAATGATACCATAAAAAGCCTGAATCTGTACAAAACTTACAGCAACCTCATGGATTCTAAATCAAATAATTATGACCTGATGTGTGTCTCAAATATTCTAGAACAGTTATATTTCGACACGAATCACTCAGCTATTTCGAAATAATAGCTGCAAGGTCAATTCGCATAACCTAGATAAGCAATATATTGTATATGCAAGCCACAAAACTGAGAAACGTAATTTAATATACTGACTGTAGCTAAATTTCAGAAAAGGAGCTATTGATTAGAATATTACCTAGATTAATGTTCCTGCAGCCCACTTGCCTTTCCATCCAACACCTTGCAGGCATAAATAAGCTGAAAAATAAAGATAAAAATTGTGAGGATTAAATCAAAGAGGGAGGGGTTCCTGCCAGTGGCCCCGTGAGATATTTGTGCATAGCTAAAAGTGACACAACTAACTGATGAAGAAAGGCATCATTGCAGTGTAGCTATATAGAAACAAAATCATTAGCTCAAATATCTGAACTCAGCTTACCTTAAAAACACAACCATGTGTGGAGAGACTTGCTGATATAGGTGAGGATGAAACAATTAGTTATCTGAAATTGGATAACGAACCATCAATCACTCATCGCCAAAATTCTGGATCGATTCACCTATGGTAACCTGACATGGAGAAACAAACATAACGCTGATGAAATATGTAAAAAAAGTGCAGTGCAAAAGGCAACCAAATCATGCTTCATATCAGCATAACAAAGTTTTTTAGTACATGATAAATCTGTAATGAAAAAAATTGGAAACACGTGACTATAGCTGCAGGTAATTTTTATTGAACAAAAAGAAAGATCCCCAACTTACATGCCACTGCCGCTCTTGAGCTACTTACATGTGTAAAGAAAACATTATTGCAGAAGGGTAATTATGTTTCAAGAAAACAAACTCAAATAGAATCATATGGACAATGTTGTTGTTCCAAGACTTGGATTGGCCAAAGATTAAAGCTACTTTAAACATGACTGTACACACAAGTTGGCTAAGTGTACAATAGTATTCAGTTTTCTTATTCCAAAGAATGTAATGCTACCATGTTCACATTATTTGATATAATCAAGCGAAAAGGGGGAAACAGAACAATAATAAAGGTAACATGTTAAGTCAAAGTTTTGACCGTATCGTGTTACAAACAGGATTTTTTTGTTACTGTGTACTCAAAAAAATAGAAGTAATATGGAAACCTAGAAAAGATAGCCATGCTAAAAAGCTTATATGTGCAATGATGAACAATAAATGATGCAGGGTATCTAAGACGCCATTGTGGCTTATTGAATAGTACCAGGTTCAGAAAGTTTCCTTTGATCAATATATTCAGTTTTCCTGAGGAACATAGAATTTAGGTGCGCTTGAAGATTTAGAAGGAATGCTCATGAACAACTATAGGCTAAAAAAAAACACAATGCCGATTCTTTTCACGAAAGCATGTTATTTACATGAATTAAATAAGTAGGCCGAACTAAAATGCTACTTCTCCATCTTTGGAGGAAAAGGAATTTATATTTAAATATGATTTCCTTAGATTTGCGCCTAAAAATAATTTCATGACTTCATAGCTAGTTTGGCTGGCAAAAGATTTAAGTATGTGGGAAAACTTAAATCGCTAGTTGTCTGAAGGCAGCATACATGCATCAACTGTTGGTAAAAAAATTAAAGTATAAAAGGAAAACTTTACGCTATTGGAACGGCATCAGAATAGATATTTTTCAGGAATGCTAATTTATCAAAAGCAAAATAATACCAACTGATATAGCTAGTGTTCTTAAAGCAAAAATAATTGCACATGCATGCAGTTCATTAAGCAGAGAAGGCAAAACTTGTATACACTAATATGTACCTACAACCATTTTATTGGACTTTGTACCTATGTACCAAGGAGAAAGAACAGATACAGACCATAAAAGAACACAAAAAAACAGTTTGTATACAACAAACTATTTGTTGCAAATTGAGCATGTATTACCAATTTATAGGAATTGAAATATTACTTTTCAGTGGCATAGCACAAAGTATACCAGAACACTTGCACTGGCGGAAGTAGAAAGATTCTATACCTGATTATTCCCGAACGAATGTAGTTTACTTCTTTGTTGGAGCAGATTTGTGTCCATCCGTTGTCCGCAATCGGTTAAGCCAAGAAGGATGATAAAAGAGTTAAAATAAGCAATCTGGAAGTTAACAAACATCTGTTAAAGGAGTGGAAATCTAGTTGGAAATCTAATGGACAAATAAGCAATCTGGAAGTACATTTGTTAATTGTTCCATGCAACAGTGAGGTAGACAGGGGGTTAAGGAGGTGAGTTCATACCTATGACAGGTGAGCACGTAAAACTCAAAGAAGAAGCACTTTCTCCATTAGGACCTGATTCTCCACATATTTAAGCTGTATCGAAACCATGACTGCTTTATGCACCTTATGGATCCTCCTTTTCAATCTGGATGCTTGCAACTGCGTAGAGTAAATTGTATCAGGGCCAACATTGTAAAAATAGGGAGTTTTTGAAGAGGCAGCAAGCTACTCCTTATAACCTTGTTCCACAATGAGGCAGATAGGGGGTCGAGAAGATGAGTTCATACCTATGGCGGGCTAGCACGCAAAACTCAAGAATAAGCACTCTCTATTAGGACTAAATCCCCCACATATTTGAGTTGTATCCGAACCATGACTCCACTCTTTTCTGCACCCGATGTCTCCTCTGTTTCAATCTGGATGCTGGTGTACAGAGAGTTGAGGAATAAATAACCAACGTATAACCACATAGCTAAGCTACCTCCCAGGAGGAATGGTTATGGCAGAATCTGAAATCTCGAGGTACTATAGATTGGTAGAATGCATCAAACATCAACCAAGAAATATATTCATATTCACCGAGAACTTAAAGCTTGGGATTTAGAGGTTTACCTAGCCAACTGACTGGCTAATAGATAATTATTTTGTTATATACATGCAGGAATATCCATAGCTGTGAAGGGCACTATCCCTATGTAACCATTCATGTCTTGCTATACCCTTGAAAAGGTAGACCATCGAGACATTTAGGGACCTCCATAAACTGGATTATACAAGAGAAATTAACAATCATGAATACCCGGCAATTAATGTGTCTACCTAAACTGACTTCCATATATCATACCTTCATTCAGAGCAGAAGGTCAACCTGAATATCTTCACATTAAAATATAATCCAATTTGGGAATCGCAGGTGTCATTTAAAATAAATCCATACATCTTCAATGATCTGAAAATAAGATGCCATGCTCTGTTTAACACTCATTGTTCAGTAGTAAATAAGAAAAGCACGAATGTATTTTACAGTTGCAAGTAAATAAAGGAGCATGAGCATTGTTGTGGATTGTTATTTAGAAACAAATCCTAGAGAAAATGTCTCAGGAACTAAATGGACTTGACTTCAGGCCGGGCAATTGAGGTCTAGCCCTGAATCTTGGGCTCATGACAACGAGAATCCCAGTCGTTCATGTGACAGAATGTGGCTGAATCAACACACCACATCATGGAAGAGTCAGCAATATTTTAGTTATTCCCCGCAAGGTAAGGATGTAATGAAACAAAATGGCTGACTGGGCATTACTGAATAAGATACAAATCAAGAATCAGTTTCAATGCAAAAACAAAGCACAAAAGTGCAGTCATTGTTCTCTACTTATCGAGCACAATATAAGTAGGAAGACGAATACAAAATCTTGATGCACTAAAATAATACCGCAAGCAAAAATAAATTAATAGTAGAGCTATCTGAGGTTAAAAAAATAGATATATTAAATTCACCATTTGGAATGAAGGATTTCCCTCATTGCTTCCGAACAAAAATAATTACTCTAGCTTAGTCATTGGTCCTAATGGGTCCTTTTAGCTCTATTGCATAAGTTACATAAAAGAACCTCAGAAACTTCATGTGCCAGCCACCCTTTTCGCATACTTTGTAAATTAGAAGATAACACAAATGGTATAAGCCAAATGGACAACATTGTATTAACTGGGCAATGATGCAATATGAGACAGATATATAAATGAGAAACACCCAAATATGGTACCGAAAAAGGGAAGCAATAATCGTAATGAAATAACAGCAAGAAATAGTTCTGATAATTAAAACAGATCATATACCTTTCCCTTTTGCTTTGGTGTCTCTCCTCACTCGAATGGTGCAGAAACCTGACCAAGCAGGGCTTCTTCAATTGGGAGCCTGAGTCATGTTTGGTGCTACCATTCTCAATCAGCAGACTCACCTAAAAGAAATGTAAAAATCTCAAGTTAAAACACACATTCCAACAGAATAAGAACACGTAAAAGACATTGATAAAATAATCAACTTACAATCCATCTTCGGATATATCAATGAGTTTTTATTTAGTGTGATTCGCATGACAAAACTGTAAAGGCAACATTTCCATATTTAATCAGGAGAGGCCAATTGGAGAAACGACAGAATTGTGAGATGACAGCACAATATCTTCTAGTTTTCTTCCGGTGAAGGTGTCAATACCAACAAAGTGGCACTTCGCATGACCATGGTTTCCGGTTTTAGATACAGAAACCTCACAACCTGCACATTAGTTTCAAATACACATTAATTTATTAACTAAAGATGGCACTGGAGGTTGCTGTTTGGTTGATTTGGAGGGAGGAGAAGAAATTAAGACATAAATCAATGCGTTGAATGGATAGATGCCTGTATGTGTCTAGGTTAGTACCTGGAGAGAAGTTGTTGCATCCCCATCGAGCTGAATTCGTCATCCACACACGGCAGGGTTAGCCTCCTCGGCGACAGCGCCACGCACTTGGCCTTGCTCGCCAGCCACACTGCCACGCCGCCGCCGTCCACCTAGCCACGGCCACACCTCCTCGTTGCGAGCCACTACGGAAAGAAGGGGATTAGCGAACGCACGCACACATGACGGCACGCGCACGCAGAGAGAGACAGAGGGATACGAACATGTATTACCGCGGCGGAGGCGGCAGCGAGAGACGGGCGGTGGAGCACGAGGGGGTCGGCATGGCGAATCTCCTGTAGACCGGCCAGCCACACTGCCACGCCGCCGCCGTCCACCTAGCCACGGCCGCACCTCCTCGTTGCGAGCCACTACGGAAAGAAGGGGATTAGCAACGCACACACGACGGCACGCGCACGCAGAGAGAGGCAGAGGGATACGAACATGTATTACCGCGGCGGAGGCGGCAGCGAGGACGGGCGGTGGAGCACGAGGGGGTCGGCATGGCGAATCTCCTGTAGACTGGCGGCGTCCTCGGCTTCTCCTGCGATGAAGACCTTCACTCGGTGGTGGCTGTCGGGATCCGCAGCCTCCATCTCCTCCCTTTGCAACCCCTATCTCATGCTGCTTATCCTCACCAGCAGAAGGAGCATGGGCGGCCGTCGCTGCACCACGCAACATGAGGCAGGGGCCTAGACGGCGGCAGTCTGCTCCACCCTGCTCCCGTCCCATCTTCTTCAGGCACGGTAGCTTCACAGCTCCGCTCCTTTCATCGGTAAGTTTGGGATCTCACTCTCAGATGGCAGAGGCGGCTTAGAAGAGCTCAAGAGCGGCAGTGGCCGCCGCTCCTCCTCTTTGGACGCCGAGGAGAGAGAAGCGAGCTGCAGCGGTGGCGCGAGGGACGGCCGACCCGGAGGAGAAGGGAGAGGATTTCCGCGTCGGGGAGGAGATTGGTCATGGCAGAAGCGGGGGAGGAAAAAGGAAGGCGCGAAACGGAGCAGGTCGCGGACTCGCGGGGGCGCCTGGGGGCTAGGGTTTTCACCGCTGCGGGTGTGAATTTATATGACGCGGCGAGGGGATTGGCGCGCCTAGGGCTCCATCGACGACTCAAGGCTTGCATCGCGTCAGATCGCCAGAGATCGGCGTAGCGGCGGCGGATTTGAACCTGCATCTGAAGCTCCATCGACGAAACAGTGGGTGGGAGGAGGAGCGGAGGAGGCGAGAGAGAGAGGCGAAGGGGAAAAGCGAGGCGTGCGAGCTCTTCTCCCGAGTCGAGGTGAGGAATAGGGCGGAGTTCGTACCCAACGGCCATGGAGAAGCCGACAGCGAGGAGGACGGCGGCATGGCTCATCCACTTGGACGCGAGAGGACGACGGCGGCTATGCCGTGGTGGGGTGGAGAAGCGCGGCGGCGCGGATTGGTACACGGGAGAGGATGGGGATTGGGTATCCACCGCGAGCAGTAGCCGCGCCCTTTCGCGACGCGAAAGAGACGAGGCACTCCCAGCACTGTGGAAACCCACACCACGACGGCGCAGGAAAATATGTGTCGAAAGGAGATTGCACCGCAAAATGTACCCTTTCTCTGTGTAGCGGGACCGCCGATCTTTGGGCCCACTGGCAGCGAGAGATGAGGGCAGTAGAATAAGTCACACAGGAAAATGGACGGCCCAGATCGCGCTGTGGATTCTTCGATCCGACGGCCCGTGGGTCGATCGCTGAGGAGCGCCCGTGAGGTCTCGAGGTTTACCTCTGTGGATTACTCGTGAATCAGCACGTGATAAGCACAAATGTTCTTTCTCGTCTTTTGGTCCCAAACGCACAAGTGGCAGATCTATTCTTTGTCGAGCTTTATCAGTAGATTAGTAATCCCCAATTAATAAACAGACAGTGATACTATAGACTCGTAGAGGTAGCCATTGTTGTATTCACGGGTGGACAAGAAAAAATGGTAAAGAATCGCATGGCATGCCACTTTGGCGCATGCGGCCAAACGAAAACCAACCCAGCTAGCCCACCCGTCCGTTGCACCACAAGTCCAACATCGAAACAAATGCAGAGAGCCTCCAACCAAGATCCAGAGCAGAGACGAAGACAAGGTGCACCCCGTTGTTTTCCCTTTGTTTTTTGGTCACACGCTGGCCGTGGCCCTTGTTCCTGCCCTCGTGAATTCGCCATGGATGTCGTGCGTCCAACACGGATGAGAACAAAGGGCAGCTAGCGTCGGGTCGAATGGTGTTTTTGTTGGTTTCGGAAACCATGCATCCAGGGAGCAGGTGGAGACTGGAGACTGGAGACCGCACGCGGCAAGGATCCAAAAGCAGGTGGGTGGCGGTGGAGAAATTAAGCCGAGAGCCTGCGATGCGTCCAAGAGACACCGGGAAAACCGACAACGTCCGCGACGCAGCGTGCTCTGTTTGTTTCCTCCCCTCCTTTCTCATGTCCCGATCGATCACTATCTATTTGTATATGGATTGGCACCACGGGCTGTGCTCTCCTTTTGTTCCCTCTCTGCGATTCGTTTGGCTACGAGCTCCTGGACCTTCTCTCGTCTCGTCTTCAGTGTTTGGCTCGTCCTCTCCCCGGCCCGGGAAAATTCGACTTGGAAGGCAGCGATATGTTCAATTCATTGGGTTTTTTACGCTACAAGTCGAGGTCCCCGCTGCTCTTTCTGTGTACGTGTTGCAAACGGCCGAACATGAAAATGCCTGATGTTTACAGTAGTACTGTAGTTCATGTTTTGCATAGCAGGAGCCTAGCAGATATTGCTTACAGGCTTCGCATTGTGGTGTGTACACTCTGTCCGGTGCCTTTAGTGACAGGTTAGCACACGGCGCGATTATTCGGTTTCTATCTGCTGCTTGCTTGAATTCAGTTCTTTTCAGCCCCTGAGAAGAGTAGTAATGCGTTGTTCTCCGAGAAAAAGCATGCTTATTTGTTTTTCTGAATCGTTCAAGGTCTAGCGTCCTTCGCGTAATTTAAGGTCGACTTACGACCTCTGATTAGCAATACGCACTGAAACGGAAAGATCTGTGTCACTCGTGAAGCACATTACCTACGAGTCTCACCGCTAATGCATCTCACCAACACATACATGTCACTTTCGTGTTCACTCCAAATCAGTTTGTTTTTAGAAAAGGGAATTTTATTAATCCCAGCATCTGCATCGAGTGATGCACACAGCCACATTATTACAAAGTGTATCGTATCTTAAAGTTTACATCTTAAAAATCACAAAGATTGAAAAAGACACCTCAGCCGACAGTGGCGTAAATGAGTAAACTACGAAAGGCGACTAATATGCTGCCACGTATGCCGGGAGAAAAATCATGTGTCACCCGCAGGAGTCTCGTACATCCAGCCACCATAAGTTTTCGCTGGTCCGAAGGCAGCAGGAAAGCCCATAACTGGATCAAGTGCACCGCTGTATGGATAACCTGTAAAACGTGAAATTTATCTTTCCTGTTAAAAACAATATCATTCTGACAATTCCATATGGACCAACAAATAGCTGACACGCCTATACGAATCCCATTTTTGGTCTTGTGATTCACTCCCCTCAACCAATTCCCAAACATATTTGTGACATTGGTAGGAGGTGGGATATTATAAGTACAGAAAACCACCGCCAAATGAGTTTTGCAAAAGGGCAGGAAATAAAAAGATGTTCTATAGTCTCATCACACTATTAGGAAA